>QNTS01000309.1:210071-219125 GCA_003317085.1 Hucho hucho
ACAACACAGATATACTGGCTTACCTGAGGACCGAGAGAAAAACACATTGACGTTTATACACAGAACACAACACAGATGCATACTACAGAGAGATGGCAAGAAGGTAGAGCCAGGAGAGGTTAGTGGTCACAGTGGAGACCAATCTCATTCACTCTTTCTCCCACACACACCTCCCCCCTCTCTCTCTTCCACCTCTCCCTCTCTCTCTCGCTCTCGCTCTGGGGTACAGCATGGCATGTCGTCATCATTCACAGTGACAGCTTCTAATCAGGGCCATGCATAAACGTCAGGAGATAATTACTATGGGCCAATCCACCAGGGTGTGTGTGCAGGGGGCCGTCTTGAGATCTCATGAATACTGATCAGCCTCTTGGGGTCGAGGGGGAGAGGGACAGGGGAGACAGAGGAAGGGAGGGGGAACTGAACACCTGTATGTGCGTTGAGGGGCGGAGGGGAGTGGGTGGAGGCAGGGGGTAGTCAATGTGATTGATTGACAGGTCTAGTTCCCCGCCTGGCACCTGGTGGGGCTTACAAATGACGAACAAAGTACCCCCATATGCAGGCACCCCACCGCTTTACATGACCCCGTACCCGCGACCCCCCCCCCCCCCCCCCCCCCAGGGAGCGAGGAAAGAGAGAGAGGGAGGAGGGAGGAGAGAGGAGATGAGTGACAGGGAAAGAGAGGTGAGGAAAGACAAGAGGAACATTGAAAGAGGAGGGTGAAGGGTGAGATTGGGATGAGAGCGGAGAGGTATGGGGGAAATATGGTTGTCAGGGGTGAGGGGAGAGTAGGGGAGAGAAATAAAGGAGAAGGTAAGAGAGATAGGTGAGGAGGGAGGGGGAAGAAAAGGGGGAGCCGGGGTGAGGGAGGCGGGAGGATAAGGTTGTCAGGGGAGGTCAGTAACAACACTGGGGAGTCCTACAGTACAGCTCTATACTGGGTAAAGACGGTGATACATCACCCTAAATGAAATCACTATCTCACTGAGATAAATGCCACACACACACTGATAAATGCCTATCCTAACCCTCACCCCCAGCAGAGGAAAATCCAATTCCCTTCCACTTTTATCCCTTAGACTAATGTGGCTGTCAGAGAGGACACCGCTACCAGAGATGAGGCCAGAGGGTGTGTGTGTGTGTGTGTGTATGTGTCTGTGTGTGTGTATTGCAGGGTGAGCATGGGGACAGCACTGCGACAGCCATCTGATTTCGAGGCTGTCCTGCGGAGAAGTGTGTGTGTGTGTGTCCTGTGACTGCTCTATCAAAGGCACCGATTAAAGGGTCTGTGGGATTGATCCGTACCAAAGGGGGGGGGGGGGTCACAGCCGACCCCCCTGACCTAACAGACAGAAAGACAGACACGTGTGTTTGTGTGTGTGTATGTGTGAGAGTGACAGACAGACGGACTGACAGGCAGGCCGACAGACAGGATACTGTGCTAGAAGGTGCGCAAGGTTTGAAAAAAAGAATTTCAATTCAATCTTATTGAAGGAAGGTTAACAACGCTCTATTTCTCTGGGTAAGCGTGCGAAGTAAAGAGCTTCCCTAACTAGAAATAGAATGGGAAGAGTGTTTTCATTGTGTTTGTCTACTCTGACCGCTAGAGAAAACGCCACTGTTCAGTTCAGTAGTCCAGACCGTCCTTCATTCAATTAGACTATGCCATTCTCCTATTGGTCTGTAATTCCTGTGCTATCTGAAGTCTCCATCTGGACTCCCACCATGGAGAATTAGCATGACAAGATGGCAGGGGGTTAGCACCAAACCACACACACACACTCCCCTCTGTCCATCTATCTATCTGCTTATCTCTCCCTCCCTCTGTTGCTCTGCTCCCAGACAATAGACCCCGTTGACCACGGCTCGGAGTCACATGCCGGACACGCACGCATGTGTTGCGTGTACATGCACGTTCGCGTACACATGCACACAGGGTCAGGTTGCCACATTCAGCCTCTCTCCCATTAGCTCAAAACCTCTCTGCTGTGTTAACAAATAAAGCCCTGTGCATAATATCCTACAGAAACACATTCACTTCAGCTGGGCCAAAATAAAGAGACATTCATTAAGATAAACATGTGAAGAGAATCACTTCAAACCCACAGAACGAACTTGGTTTTAGATGAGTTGTGTGTAGCTTTTACCTCATAATGAGTGTACAAAACATTAAGAACACCTGCTCTTTCCATGACATACGCTGGCCAGGTGAATCCAGCTGAAAGCTATGATCCCTTATTGATCTCACTTGTTAAACCCACTTCAATCAGTGTAGATGAAGGGGAGGAGACCGGTTAAATAATGATTTTAACTTCTTTGGGAGCAGCGCACAAGGTGACGGTTTTGGAGAGCCTGGCGTGCCCAAAGTAAAATGCCTCCCATTCAGGCCCAGAAAATAGGATATGCACATATTTAGTACCATTGGATAGGACACACTCTGAAGTTTCTAAAAGTGTTAACATTTTGTCTGTGAGTATAACAGAATGGATATGGCAGGCGAAAACCCGAGGAATGTCTGTCCTGGAAAAAGTGGTTTTGACACATTGCCTCATTTGGAACCCCTCCCTTATGAAAATGCCCATATAAGGGCATATGAATGCAGTACCTATTGCTTCCTCTGGATGTCAACAGTCTCGAGACAGTGTTTTGATTCATTTTAGCTGCTTTTAGATTGTAGAAGAAGACGAATAAGGAAGTGGCCACACAGATGTCAATAGAAGAAAATGCGCGTTCCCGGCTGGCGCGTTCTGTGGTTTTTTCCTTTCTTATCGCCCAGTTTATATTCCGGTTGAAATATTATACAACATATACATAAAAGTGTTCCTAAGGATACATTTACAATTATGTTTGATTGTTCTTGGACACGTTTATAGGTATAAGTTGAACGAGTTCTCTTCACGTTTCAATGGAGGAGTCGACGCTGTATTTTCTCATTATAACGCGCCAACCAAACTGAGATTTATGGATATAATACATTACTTTTTCTAACAAAAGAACCATGGATTGTCTTCGTTGGACACTTGAGAAGCCCTCAGCAGAAGTTCTTCAAAAGGTAATTGATTTGTTTTCGCTGTGAAATGTGTTATGTGTGAACTGTGATGGCTTATGAATTTATGGTAATGGGAAAAATATGTGGGGTGCTATCCTCAAACAATCAAATGTGGTGCTTTCGCCGTAAAGCCTTTTTGAAATCTGACAACGCTGTGATATTGCCAAGAAGCAGAGCGCCCCACCACTCCTTAAGAAGTTAAATCCACTTCAATCAGTGTAGAGGAAGGGGAGGAGACAGGTTAACTTCTTAAGGAGCGGTGGTGCGCTAGCGCCCCACTCCCGACACTACCCGGTGAAATGCAAGGCGCCAAATTCAAAATCCAAAAGTTTAATTATTAAACATTCATCAATATACAAGTGTTGCATAGTCATCAAAAGCTCTGCTTCTTGGCAGATTTCAAAAAGGCTTTATGGCGAAAGCACTACATTTGATTGTTTGAGGGTAGCACCTTCAATATTTTTTCCATTACCATAAATTCATAAGCCATCACGGTTCACACAAAACACATTTCACAGAGAAAAACAAATTATTTACCTTACGAAGAACTTCTGCTGAGGGCTTCCCAAGTGTCCAACTGTCGTGGTGTGCGCTACTGGGGTGAAATCAGGTGCAGGAGAGTGGAAGGTGTCGTAAAGGCGCACACTTTAATGGCATAGGAAAACAAAAGGAAGGAACGCAACAATGCGTCAACTATCCTAGGCCACTACAATAAAGTGTCTAGCGCAACGACTAAACACAGTCCAACAAATGTAACAAAATACAAAATACAAATACGGGTGAACAAAAGTTACCCGGAGAAACGAGCCTGGTTCTACACACACACGTAACAATGAATAATTCCACACAACGACATCACATAATTCACAGGAATAAATACATGCCGCAATCACTGGAATACAAACCAGGTGCGAGGTGAACAAGACAAAAGCAAAGGAACAAATATATAACTGATCGGCGATGGCTAGAAAGCTGGTGACGTCAACGAAGACAATCCATGGTTCTTTTGTTAGAAAAAGTAATGTATTATATCCATAAATCTCAGTTTGGTTGGCGCGTTATAATGAGAAAATACAGCGTCCACTCGTCCATTGAAACGTGAAGAGAACTCGTTCAACTTATACCTATAAACTTGTCCAAGAACAATCAAACATCATTGATAATGTATCCTTAGGAACCAGAATATAAACTGGGCGATAAGAAAGGAAAAAACCACAGAGCACGCAAGCCGGGAACGCGCGTTCTCTTCTGTTGACTTCTGTGAGGCCACTTCCTAATTCTTCTTCTTCTGCCATCTAAAGCAACTAAACAGAATCAAAACACTGTCTCGAGACTGTTGACATCCAGAGGAAGCAATAGGTACTGCATTCATATGCCCTTATATGGGCATTTTCATAAGGGAGGGGTTCCAAATGAGGCAATGTGTCAAAATCACTTTTTTCAGGACAGAAATTCCTCGGGTTTTCGCCTGCCATATCCGTTCTGTTATACTCACAGACAGAATGTTAACACTTTTAGAAACTTCAGAGTGTTTCCTATCCAATGGTACTAAAAATGTGCATATCCTATTTTCTGGGCCTGAATGGGAGGCATTTTACTTTGGGCACGCCAGGCTCTCCAAAACCGTCACCTCGGGAGCTGCTTCCTAAGAAGTCAACAGTTGACATCGACAAGGGATCATAGCTTTCACCTGGATTCACCTGGTCAGTCTATGTCATGGAAAGAACGTGTTTTGTACACTCAGTTTTACGTCTCTGTATCCAGTATGAGGGAAGTTAGAGGTTGTTCCGCAAGCCAATGCTAACTAGCGTTAGCGTAATGACTGGAAGTCTACAGCTATCTGCTAGCAGATACCATAAACTTTCAGTCATTATGCTAACGCTAGTATGCAATTGTGCTAACGCTAGTTAGCAATTTCCTTCAAACTCCATGCAGAGACATAGAAATGGTATCCACGAGTTCACCTGACTCTGGGGAAGTAGATAAAGGGCCTCATTGCCAAAATCCCTCAGTATCCCTTTAAGAGTGGGTAGGTCGATGTGTGTATCTGTGTGTGATGCTCAGTGCTCCAGAGCTAGTTCATTTGCAGTAGGGTGGTGAGCAGGCTTGCAGATTGCCTATTGATCTTCTGCCAGGTGTGAGAGCAGCAGAGTGTAAAATGGATCCAGGAGTTTTATGTTTTAACAGCTCTTCATTAACGCATGCTTTTAACGAGAGACCTGGCCTCTTACTGCCGCTCCGAACCTCACACGCCACCGGGCTCCTCTATTTACTGTGTGTGTTCCAGCTTCAGAAACATAGGGAATGTTAAACAGGAGATGGTTAACTGGGTCTAGATTAAGATGAAGGGGTTTTAACTAAACATAATATGTTTAACAGGGTGTGGATCTCTCTTTCTGTATGGCTGGAGGGGCATAAAGAGAGCGAGGGGAACACATCAAATCTCCAATAAATTCACCACACAAAAGAGTGTTTAAACTCACATTGTCCCTAACACAAAGGAGAGCCTCCAAACTAATAACTACTTTCCCTAAATAGAGGATAACAGATTAGGGGAGAGATCGGAGCAGCCCTTACCCAAGTGCTGAGAGAGAATGCATTAGATGGCTAGTGGGCAGATGAAATGACGAGGTGCGCCTAATTGATGGTTTTCCAGATGAGCTGATTGCCGGAGCGATTGTGTGAGGGCGCATAAAGGGAGGATAAAGAGATAACTGGAGGGATGGAAGAGAGATAAAAGGACGGAGGGAGAGAGATAGGGAGAGCGCACGCAGCACTTTTTCCCCGATGCGTGGAGAGATGGAGGAAATAAAGGTCTACTTTCCTCTCTCGTTGTCTGTGTGCGCAGCATTGCTATTTGCATAACAATGGCAGCAATCAGAGAGAGACAGGCAGGGTGTTATTAGAATACCAGGACAGCGGGATGGAAGGCTCTTGGGGTTTAAAGTGGGTATAATGAGAACACACACACTTTTATACACACAGGGACACACACGCACACACACACTCATAACCACACACAAAGGAAAAAGTATGTACTCCATGAATGCAAAAATGCATGAACTAATATGGCCTGTTATAGAAAACCCACATGGACTGAAATAGACAGAGAGAGAGAGTCACACACGCTGGCCTGGAGGTACACACGCCGAAAAACACGCGTCACACAGACACACACCCCTGAGCCCCATGTGAGCGGTCAGTGGTGATGATTAGAGTGTATGAGGTGTGAAGGGACCAGCTGGGACTGTCTGAATGGCTGGAGGAGTTATATCGACCCGCCCCTCTCACCTCTAACCCCCACACACTCACACCCTGGGCTGTGACCTGTGAAATCGCTGTTCAGCTGTAGTATTATATCTGTTCCGATGGTTTTCTAAATCGTCTCTAAAGACACACATACATATACGTACACATCCCGGGCACACACTTACTCTATTCCCCCACCAAAGACAAATTATATTAATTAAAAGTGATTCTCCATGCCAAATCCACCAAAATGAACTTTGATATTTCCATAGTGTGTATGTGTGTATTTCTGTGTGTGTGTGCACACGTGTGTGCTTAGTGAGTGTGTGTGTGTGTGCTCAGCTTATGTTTCACAATGCATTAAAATGTTACTTCTGAGAGAAAAGAGCAGCAATTACCAACATGTGCCTGTGGAAATGAAAAGCAAATCTGATTTACTCTGCTAATAGTTCTACAAACCGCTCCAACCCAGCCAAGCAAAGGTCAAAATTACCATCTCATATTACCATATGAGACCGAGAGAGAGAGAGAGAGAGAGAGAGAGAGAGAGAGAGAGAGAGAGAGAGAGAGAGCGAGAGAGAGAGAGAGAGAGGAGATAGAGGGAGAGAAAAGAGGAAATACAAATTAATAAGAAATTCAGAGGGAATTTCAGCATTGATATGCACGTTGCTGAATATTCATGAAGCTAAAGAACACATCCAATTAACTCTGTGAAATATTAATATTCATGATGTGGGTCATGCATATGCATTTGTTCTTTTGTTGCGTGACCTAGGTGCCACTGAACAGTGGCGTGCGGTTGGGCTGTTTTTGAATACTGACTATGACGCCGTGGAGATGGGGGGATGGGAAATCAGTATTTTACTTTCTGTCTGTCTATCTGCTGGTCTGACTGTCTCTCGCTCTGATTCCCTCTCTCTGTTTCTCTCTCTTCATTAAAAATCTAGAGCAACTTTGTGCGAGGCCAAGTTACCATCAGCTTGTAATGGCAGACAGGCATTTCAATTCAGTGACATTCATGTATATTTCTAGGTTACTATAAGGTACTACAGGCTCAGCATGTCAGTGCAGATACAAGACACACTCTTACGTAACTGATGCATTGTAAAATAAATACTGTGCTGATCTAAGTCTTTGGAAATGATAGTGCATGATTTGACAGCAAGCAAGCTTGTGTTCTTTATACGCTGCCTAATGTGTTTCTACTGTTTGTCTTCACAAGATGGAGAGAAAATTATGAGAAACGAATGGAAGAAAGTAATAATGAATCTGATGTGCTCTAATGGAGAGAGAGAGAGAGAGAGAGAGAGAGAGAGAGAGAGAGAGAGAGAGAGAGAGAGAGAGAGAGAGAGGGATCTGTTATGAGGCTTGTTCAACCCTGTCTCTGTATTTCTGTATCACCTGTCACATCCAAACACACTCTCGCTAATGTAATAACAAGCACAAGTAAACACGTGCCCCTTCTACACACGTATACACACACTCACAAACAGACACGTCAAAAGCACGGGCTGCCATGGTAACTGGATCCTTTATCTGATCCAGGGTCGTGTCTGATTCTCCTGAACAGAACCGCTCTGCTGTCTCTCACACACTCAGGTACGTGACACACAAACATATTTGCACACAATTCATGATCCAAAACAAACGTTAACCGCACGGTTTGCAGATCTGAAGGGATGGAATAGGTGAAATATACACCCGATGGAACATCTCTGCTCGGATTTGTTAAAGTAGCCGTCAATCACTCACATCGTGTGACCACGCCCTCCAGTCTGATGATGTTTGGGTGGTCGAACTGTCCCATGATGCTGGCCTCAGAGAGGAAGTCCCGCCTCTGTTTGTCAGAGTATCCTGCCTTCAGACTCTTTATAGCCACGTAGATCTCTCTCTTCCCCTGGAGACGGAGACGGCCACTACACACCTCCCCAAACTCACCTACAACACACACATACACAGCATAAATAACTACACACCTCCCCAAACTCACCTACAACACACACATACACAGCATAAATAACTACACACCTCCCCAAACTCACCTACAACACACACATACACAGCATAAATAACTACACACCTCCCCAAACTTACCTACAACACACACAGACACACACACACAGTATAAATAACTACACACCTCCCCAAACTTACCTACAACAGACACACACACAGTATACATAACTACACACTTCCCCACACTCACCTACAACACATACACTGTATACAAAGTGTCTGCATAATTGATTAACAATCAGATTTCTCTTGACTGCACCGCTGGGGTTCCACAGGCATCAATGTAAACTTTTATTACATTTATATAGTCATGTTTTTGTAGTTTGAACAGCAACCAGGGATCACTCACCTGCTCCGATGACTCTCTCTATGCGGATGCTGGATGCATCAATCTCTTTGGCAAAGTCTCTGACTGCCTGGTTAGGGTCCTCATAAGTGTGTGGATGAATATAGGTCTTACTGCCAGGAAGTTTGACTGGAGAGAGATAGAGAGAGGGGGGAGGGGGAAGAGAGGAGGGAGAGAGTGAGAGAGGGGAAAGATGGGGGAGAGAAACAGAGAGACAGAGCGAGAGAGAGGGGAAAGAAGAGAGGAGAGAAACAGAGACAGAGCGAGAGAGAGGGGAAAGAAGAGAGGAGAGAAACAGAGAGAGAGCGAGAAAGAGGGGAAAGAAGAGAGGAGAGAAACAGAGAGAGAGAGCGAGAGAGAGGGGAAAGAAGAGAGGAGAGAAACAGAGAGAGAG
>QNTS01000309.1:252284-270460 GCA_003317085.1 Hucho hucho
TATTTTGGTTTCATCTGACCATATGACATTCTCCCAATCCTCATCTGGATCATCCAAATGCTCTCTAGCAAACTTCAGACGGGCCTGAACATGTACTGGCTTAAGCAGGGGGACACGTCTGGCACTGCAGGATTTGAGTCCCTGGCGGCGTAGTGTGTTACTGATGGTAGGCTTTGTTACTTTGGTCCCAGCTCTCTGCAGGTCATTCACTAGGTCCCCCCGTGTGGTTCTGGGATTTTTGCTCACCGTTCTTGTGATCATTTTGACCCCACGGGGTGAGATCTTGCGTGGAGCCCCAGATCGAGGAAGATTATCAGTGGTCTTGTATGTCTTCCATTTCCTAATAATTGCTCCCACAGTTGATTTCTTCAAACCAAGCTGCTTACCTATTGCAGATTCAGTCTTCCCAACCTGGTGCAGGTCTACAATTTTGTTTCTGGTGTCCTTTGACAGCTCTTTGGTCTTGGCCATAGTGGAGTTTGGAGTGTGACTGTTTGAGGTTGTGGATAGGTGTCTTTTATACTGATAACAAGTTCAAACAGGTGCCATTAATACAGGTAACGAGTGGAGGACAGAGGAGCCTCTTAAAGAAGTTGTTACAGGTCTGTGAGAGCCAGAAATCTTGCTTGTTTGTATGTGACCAAATACTTATTTTCCACCATAATTTGCAAATAAATTCATTAAAAATCCTACAATGGGATTTTCTGGATTTTTTTTCCTCATTTTGTCTGTCATAGTTGAAGTGTACCTATGATGAAAATTACAGGCCTCTCTCATCTTTTTAAGTGAGAGAACTTGCACAATTGGTGGCTGACTAAATACTTTTTTGCCCCACTGTAAGTGATTTATTTTAGCTCTTATATGTGTTATGTGAGACCCGCGCTGGTTATGGATTTATGCTAATGCATAAAATATGTGAGGTGCTATCCTCAAACAATCAAATGTTGTGCTTTCGCCGTAAAGCCTTTTTGAAATCTGACAACGCTGTGATATTGCCAAGACTCTAAGCTTTTGATGACTATGCAACACTATATATTGATGAATGTTTAATAATTCAACTTTTGGATTTTGAATTTGGCGCCTTACATTTCTCCGGGTAGTGTCGGGAATGGGGCGCTAGCGCCCCAATGATCCTTTTAATGAGACTGAAGCCTTTAATGCTTTAATATGTAATAATTTCTGCCCTCCGAATTCATGTTCATTATATAAATAGGCCCGTTTAATTTTGTCTGGCTTACAAATAAAATTGTTTTTACTTACCTTAAGTGTCCACAGCAGCAGAGCCAATACAATTCATAGTTTGAAGAACAAACATCACTGTGCCAATTCACATCTTGCAGTAAAACTGTAAATATGACTAATCTCAAGAGAAGACCGGTTTAATGTTAAAAAAAGGTTATCTTACTTAGAAAATTGTCCTGATCATATAGGCCTAGACAACTGAATTCATAAAATGTTCATTGCTGCAATTCCCCAGGCGAAAGTCAAGTCATGCGTCCTCTGAAACGCTTCTTAACACCCGCTCGCTTAACCTGGAAGGCAGCTGCACCAATGTGTCAGAGGAAACACCCACCACAAGGAGTCGCTGGAGCGAGATGAGCCAAGTTGTGTCCCACCATATGGGACCCCCGGTCACGTCCGGTTGGGACACAGCCTGGGATCTAACCCCAGGCTGTAGTGACGCCTCAACACTGCGATGCAGTGCCTTAGACCGCTGCGCCACTCAGGAGTTTAATGTCTTTCTACTCAATACCACTTATTTGACCAATCTGAGAGGTAAAGTTGTTAAAGTATTTAATAATTTAGCTGTGTATTTCGGATGGAATCAAGACATTAGAATGTACCAAAGGCCACCAAAATAAAGCTCATATAGTCATCCCCCCCCCCCTCGTTCTGTTACTTGCCAAGGGAGTGATTGGCAATGCTGAAAGAATGGTTGAAGCTGGTTTTCTATACAAAGATTCGTACGAATCCTTTATATTCCACTATTATGACTGCTGCATATGGCAGCAGTCTGATTCAGGTGCTGATTCATGTGCTCCAGTCAGTACATTCTCATTCAATTGAACCACACAGAGCTCTCGCTTTCTCTCCCTGCCTCTCCCTTCCTCTCACCCTCCACCTTTTCTCAGATGCTAAGATGAATGAGTGTAGCTTCATTTAGCTGTAATGAAGGCTATAGAGAACACAAGGAGGAAACCCTGAAAAGTGAATACAAAGAAATATAAAGTAGAGAGAGAGAGAGAGAGAGAGAGAGAGAGAGAGAGAGAGAGAGAGAGAGAAGCATTGAGAGGAATAGTTGAATAGACACTGGGGTAGGGAGAGGAGCAGATATTGATATGGGGAGAGAAGATGGTATAGGAAAATGAGAAGAGGTGATTAAGAGAACGAGAGAAAGAAGGAAAGAAGTTGATAGAAAAAGAGAGACACACATGTATGCTATAGTGAGTGGTTATCACTCAGATTCTGTCTGATTCTTCAGAAACCTGCCTGCCAGTATGCAACACAAGCACTACTATTGCACCTTCCAGGTCAATCTCTCTCCCTCCCTCCCTACTCCCTCCATCCCTCCATCCCTGTTTCTTTTCCTCCCTCCTTCCCTCTCTCACAAGAAAAAAATCCCTGATACTCCCTTCTTCTACTATCCCCACTACTTCCAATATAATCTCTGAACTTGCCTTTCTCCCTCTCTTTATCTCTTCTCCTTCCCTCTCCACTCTTTCCTTTCTGTTTACTCTGCCGTGCTCTGTCCATCTCTAGTCCTCATTTCCCTCCTTGTCTCTCAAGTACTGTCTTTGATCTCCTGCAATCCTGCAACCTGAAGTCAAACACACACACACACACAGATGGCACTGCAGAGACGGATAGCTGCCATCTAATGGCCTCCTCACCAATTCTGCTATTTTGTGTGTTTTTTTTGGTGTTGTACATAATACTTCCGCCATCATTTCCTATGGGCGAAAACAGCTTCTGGATATTAGAACAGCGATCACTAACCTCGATTTGGATGAAGATTTCTACTTCAATGAGTCGGCAGTTGTGGATGTACTGCTCATCCTGGACCAGATCCTACCACCGGGTCACTCGAAAGAGGACGAGACCAAATCGCTGAATAAAATTAAACCGCCTCTACCCTCTGTTCTATTGGCGAATATATAAATCCCTGGAGAACAAACTAGACGAGCTCCGTTCGAGACTATCCTATCAACGGGACCTGAAGAACTGTAATACCCTGTGTTTCTCAGAGTCATGGCCGAATAAGGACATGGATAATATACATCTAGTTATTTTTTCTATGCATCGTCAAGACCAAATGACAGCTTTGGGTAAGGTTAAGGGGAGAGGTGTGTGTCCCTTTGTTAACAACAGCTGGTGCGCAATCTCTAATGTTAAGGGAGTCTCAAGGTTTTGCTCGCCTGAGTTAGAATACCTCACAATAAACTGCAGGCCATACTACAGTATCTACCAAGAGTGTATTCATCTATATTTTTCGTAGCTGTTTATTTACCACCACAAACCGATGCTGGCACTAAGACCGCACTCAACGAGCTGTACAGGGCCATAAGCAAACAAAAAAATGCACATCCAGAGGCGGTGCTCCCAGTGGCTGATGATTTTAATGCAGGGAAACTGAAATCTGTTTTACCTAATTTCTACCAGCATGTCACGTGTGCATCTAGAGGTGAAACAACTCTAGATCACCTTTACTCCATGCACAGAGATGCATGCAAAGCTTAACTCTATCCTCCTGATTACTGCTTACAAGCTAAAAATCAAACAGGAAGTACCAGTGATGCGCTTAATACGGAAGTGGTCCGGTGAAGCAGATGCTAAGCTACAGGACTGTTTCGCTAGCACAGACTGGAATATGTTCCGGGATTCATCCAATGGCATTGAGGAGTTTACCACATCAGTCACCAGCTTCATTAATAAGTGCATCGATGATGTCGTCCCCACAGTGACCATATGTAAATATCCCAACCAGAAGCCATGTATTACAGGCAACATCCACACTGAGCTAAATGCTAGAGCTGTCACTTTCAAGGAGCGGGACACCAATCTGGACGATTATAAGAAATCTCACTATGACCTCCGACGAGCCATCAAACAGTCGAAATATCAATACGGCAGGTCTTGTAAACTAACAGGGAAACCCAGCTGTGAAGGGAAACCCAGCTGTGAAGGGAAACCCAGCCGCGAATGGCCCAGCACCGCAAGCCTACCAGACAAGTAAATTCCTTCTATGCTCGGTTCGAGGCAAGCAACACTGAACCATGCATGAGAGCACCAGCTGTTCCGGACGACTGTGTGATCTTGCTCTCCATAGCTGATGTGAGTAAGACCTTTGGTATTTGGTATTTTATTAGGATCCCCATTAACTGTTGCAAAAGCAGCAGCTCCTCTACCTGGGGTCCACACTACATTCATAGACAAGAACAGCTCAAGGACAGAACTACATAAAACATTTTTAAAGGCACATGTATGTAGCCTACATATCAATACATACACACAAACTATCTAGGCAAATAGGGGAGAGGCGTTGTGCTGTGAGGTGTTGCTTTATCTGTTTTTTGAAACCAGGTTTGCTGTTTATTTGAGAAATATGAGATGGAACAGAGTACCATGCAATAATGGCTCTATGTAATACTATACGCTTTCTGGTGGCATGCCTGGTGGGGTAAGTGTGTGTGTCAGAGCTGTGTGTAAGTTGACAATGCAACAATTTGGGATTGTAAACGCATTAATGTTTCTTATAAAAAGAAGAACTGATGTAGTCAGTCTCAAAAAACAAAAAACAGATTAACATTCACAAGGAACACGTGTGAAAATGCTGTTCATAACTACAGCTCAGCGTTCAACACCATAGTGACCTCAAAGCTCATCTCTAAGCTAAGGACCCTGAGACCTCCCTCTGTAACTGGAACCTGGACTTCCTGACGGGCCGCCCCCAGGTGGTGAGGGTAGGTAACAACACATCTGCCACGCTGATCCTCAACACGGGGCCCCCCCAGGGGTGCGTGCTTAGCCCCTCTTGTATTCCCTGTTCACCCGGGACTGCGTGGCAGCGCACAACTCCAACACCATCATTACGTTTGCTGAGGACACGACGGTGGTTGGCCTGATCACCAACGGCGATGAGACAGCCTATAGGGAGGAGGTCAGTGTGGTGCCAGGACAACAACCTCTCCCTTAACGTCTGCAAGACAAATGAGTTGATCGTGGACTACAGGAAGGAAACGGAGGGCTGAGCAGGCCCCCATCCACATCGACGGGGCTGTAGTGGAGCGGGTCGAGAGCTTCAAGTTCCTTGGTGTCCAGATCACCAACACAGTCATTAAGAAGGCATGACAATGCCTGTTCCTCATCAGGAGGCTGAAAAGATTTGGCATGGGCCCCCAGATCCTCAAAAATCACGATTGACAGCATCTTAACTGGCTGCATCACCGCTTAGTATGGCAACTGCTCGGCATCTGACCGCAAGGCGCTACAGAGGGTAGTGAGTACGGACCAGTACATCACTGGGGCCAAGCTCCCTGCCACCCAGGACCTCCATTCCAGGCGGTGTCAGAGGAAGGCCCTATGAATTGTCAAAGACTCCAGCCATCCAAGTCATACTGTTCTCTCTGCTACCACACGGCAAGCAGTACCGATGCACCAAGTCTGGAACCAACAGGACCCTGAACAGCTTCTACCTCCCCAAGCCATAAGACTGCTAAATATTTAGCTAAATAGTTAACCAATAGCTACCCAGACTATCTGCGTTGACCCTTTTTGCACTAACTGTTTTGACTCATCACATACGCTGCTGCTACTGTTTATTATCTATCCTGTAGCCTGGTCACTTGATCCCGACCTCAATTACCTCGTACCCCTGCACATTGACTCGGTACTGGTACCTCGTGTAAAAAGCCAAGTTATCGTTACTCATTGTGCATTTATTCCTTGTGTTATTATTTTTCTCTATGCATTGTTGGGAAGTAAACATTTCGCTGTTAGTCTACACCTGTTGTTTACGAAGCATATGACAAAAAACATTTGATTTGATTTGACACACACACACACACACACCTTTTGAATAGATGTTTTGAGGTTCTCTCTTAGAAAGCACTAATCAACACCCACCTCTCCCTCCATCCCCCTATCCTAGCCTTGGCAGAATGAAAAGATGGAGAGAGGGAAGGAGGGAGAGGTAATTGATGGAGGTGTATCGACCCCCCTGTAAAACCCAGTTAACACCTGCCTGTGAAACCTGATTAGCTGTAAGTGTGTGTCTGTGTGTACTTCTAGTAAACCAGGATTAGCACCCTCCCCTCTCGCCTTTCGTATTTGAGTGTGTTTTATGTGTGTATCTGTATGTGAGCGCATTTGCAAGTGCGTGTATATGTGTGTGTGTCTGTGTCTGTGTGTGTGTGTGTGTTTAGGACAGTCTCCACTGATTAGATCTCACATGGTCAATAGTGAATAGAGCACTCAGCCTGATAGGAAATCACCCTCAATCAATACTAATATTTTTACAGACCTCAGAACTGTGTGCGTGTAGTAAAACATATGCTGTGTGTGTGTGTGTGTTCGTGTGGGTGTGTGTGTGTGTGTCCGTATCCAGGGGAAGAATAGCTATTTAATCTAGTCACAGCAAATATAGGATAAGCATTAATTGACAGACATTGTAAATCACTGGCCTGTCATCCCTCTCTCCTCTCCTCCCTCTCTCCTTTACTCCATCTCTCTTTCTTTCCTCCCTCTGTACTGGGGAGCTGGAGCCTAATTCAGACCGTGGGCTCTTCTCCCTCTCCTTTCCCCCTCGTCTCTCTTCCTCCCATCATCTTTTCTCTTTGGTTCTCTTCATTAATCTGACTCAATAACACAGCCTGCATATAAAACCACTAGGCTTACAAATGACCTTCGCTTAACGTTAGGTATGTTCCCTTAAGATTCTTATAAGGTGACAATCAAACATCATATATAATATCAAGTGTGTGTGTGTGTGTGTGTGGTGTGTATTGCTCTTACCTGCCACTGACGACGAAGCAGGCAACCAGAAAGATGAGCAGTATGATGCCTCCAGCGATGGACACAGCCAGAATAGTAGACTGGTTGGGGTCTATGGCCAACATGTCTGAGACAGGGAATACATTCGGAAGAGAAAGAGTTAATACAGTCTAAGAGGGTGTGTGTGTGTGTGTGCCTGCTTGCGTGCGTGCGCATTAGGCCAGGTCTAAAGTCTCCATCTTTGGAAGGTGTGTGCCTGAGTGTGTGTGCGCGAGAGAGAGAGAGAGAGAGAGAGAGAGAGAGAGAGAGAGAGAGAGAGCTAATGTACTCAGCAAGCTCTTTGACGATGAAAAGCTTTTTCCATTTCAATATTCCTCAATGAGGGCTGACTGTAAACGCATTCCAGTTTTCCTGCGCTGTCCAAATGGATGTGTTAACACTGTACATAACAAGCTTGCTTTAAAAGTTTCTGTGAAACCACATTGATTTTTACGCTGCAGCAATCGGGCCATTACTCAAAACAAATGCTCCATTTATCAAGGTTAGCCAAGCATGAGCAGACGTGTGCGTGTGTGTCTGTCTCTGTGTGTGTGTGTGTGCGTGTGTGTGTGCATGGGCAGCGAGCCCTTTCAGGCAAATGAATGCCTCCAGGCAGCAATAGATGGCCATTGATCTCCTATTCCATTCCCTGGAATTGAACACACACACACAGGTTCAAACACACACAGAAACAGACACACACACTAGGCTGCTTTAAAGGTTTCAGTACACCACAGAGATTTACTGTGTAATCTATACAATTGATCACCTTATATAGAATTGATATGACTAATATTCACTCAGCTCAGTCTGTGGTTTTCATTTCAATTGTCATGAACTTGAACGATTGATCAGATTGATGATATTAAAATGATTGACCAAATCGACACGATTGATTTACATGATTGATATTAAGTCAGTTGGCACAATAATAATAATTGTGTAACTGACAATTATACACAATAACCGTGAACAAGTATATATAGTTCAGCCAATAGGTTTCCTAGATTGGTTTCCTCTATTGTAATCGCTCCTCTTTCACCCCAGCTGCCAAACTAACCCTGATTCAGATGACCATCCTACCCATGCTAGATTACGGAGACATAATTTATAGATCGGCAGGTAAGGGTGCTCTCGAGCGGCGATGTTCTTTACCATTCGGCAATCAGATTTTCCACCAATGCTCTTTATAGGACACATCATTGCACTCTATACTCTTCTGTAAACTGGTCATCTCTGTATACTCGCCGCAAGACCCACTGGTTGATGCTTATTCATAAAACCCTCTTAGGCCTCACTCCCCCCTTTTCTGGGATATCTACTGCAGCCCTCATCCTCCACATACAACACCTGTCCTGCCAGTCACATTCCATTATTATCTCCATCTCTTCATTCAAAGACTCAATCATGGACACTCTTACTGACAGTTGTGGCTGCTTTGTGTGACGCATTGTTGTCTCTACTTTCTTGCTCTTTGTGCTGTTGTCTGTGCCCAACAATGTGTGTACCATGTTTTGTGCTGCTACCATGTTGTGTTGCTACCATGTTGTTGTCATGTGTTGCTGCCTAGCTGTGTTGTTGTCTTAGGTCTCTCTTTAAGTAGTGTTGTGTTGTCTCTCTTGTTGTGATGTGTGTTTTGTCCTATATTTATATTGTATTTGCCTAGTTAAATAAAGGTTCAATAAAAAAATTCAATTTTTACATGAAAAGCGTTCGTAATTATTTCACACGCAGAACAGCACAGTCGGGAGGGACAGCTTCAATCCCGAAAGTTCCAAGCGGTCAAAATCTTTCGTTTTTGAGACGGGAGTGTGTCACCAAACCTGTGTTGTATTCATTACGATGCATTACAAGCTCAAAACATTTTCCCACAAAAATTACAATTTAACAACCATGGTCATTTGCAAGACAATTCATTGTTACCCCAAATTCCATAATCATCACAGCCCTAGTGGAATTTTAGAGAGACTCGTGAGCTGGAACTTCATTTCCTTTCTCGCAATATGAGAACGAAAAAGAGGAGAACAAGGAAGGAGTGAGATGGACCTGAAGGAGATAAAGAGGACGAAGAGAGATAGAGGTACAAACAAAGCAGAGGTAAGAGAAAAAGAGGCCCTGAGGGGCCAACAGAGGGTAAGTGGAGACAGGGTGAGAGGAAGAGACAAAGAGGGATCTTTAGATACCTTCGTGGCTGGTCTCCAGTTCTATCTCTCCGCCGTAGTTGCCGTATCCCCCTTCCGTTCTAGCTCGGACACGGAACACGTACGTAGTCCCAGGCTTCAGACCATCTACGGTCATCACATTGGACCTGGTCTTTAGGACTGTGTAGTTCTGCTCTCTCTGGTTCTAATGTTGGAGAGAGGGAGAGAGGGAGAGAGGGAGAGAGAGAGAGAGAGAGAGAGAGAAACATGCATGTAAATAAAGTGTGTGTGGGTGTGTCAGTGAGCAGACTCCCTGCAGTGCCTCTGATACCTTCTCTAATGAGAGACGCTCCACTACACGGATTAGCCCTGTTACAGTGGAATATTACCCCTGATCTCTGCCAATAACACACACATGCTGTACACACACACACACACACACACACACACGCAAAAACACATTCACACACACGCAAAAACACATTCACGGGCACGCACACACACGCACACCTCCGGCTTCTCTCCTGTCTTCTCTCGTTCTCGTCACACTCCTGTTTTCATCTGTATTCAACGCCTTGTGTCTTTCACAAGGTTTTTTAAGAAGCTGTTTGGCGTTAGTGTGCTTGGCTAGAGCGCTAGCTAGGATGCGTGTGAGGGAGAGGAAGGTTGTGTGTTTGCTGTGTTAACTATTGTTATGATAAACAATTTATTAAAGCCTTGAGGGTGAACCAACACCACCACACAGTACATCAACAGACACACACTCAAACACACACACACAAATAAACAAGCAAACAAAGACTAACGTAATGCTAACAGTGGAGAGATGAGTCGTCGGAGCTTCTCTCTGCTCGAGCCACAGCAGCAGGGGTGTCAAGCTACAGTCTTAGCTGCCCTTGATTTAGCTTGCCAGGTGCACTGGAGGCATCCACTTCCCTTTCGGAGCCATTCCATTGGTCCTAGTGTGCTGACTCTACCTAGCCGATGTGCCGGGCGAGCTAAATCAAGCGCACTCCTGTGCTCATCAGAAACCTTTCCGGGTCTAAGACAAGACATCAGGAGGAGGAGGAGAAGAGAGGGAAGAGAGAAACGGAGGTGTGACTGACCTTCTCATAGTAAATGACCTCATACTCCACTATGGCTCCATTGGGTCTGTCAGGGCCCTGCCATGCCAGAGTGATACTGTCCTTACTCCTCCTCTCCTTCAGGACCACACTCACTGCAGGGGGAGGGAAATAGATGGAGGAAGGGGGATAGAGTGGAATTTTGGGGGGGGAGGGAGAGAGTACAGGGAGAAAAGGAGCGAGACAGTGGGGGGAGGGAGAGAGACAGAGAGAGTGGGTGAGAGCGAGAGACAGCAGGGGAGTGAGAGAGAAAGAGGGAGTGGGGGAGAAAGAGAGGGTGGGGGAGAAAGAGAGCGACAGTGGAGAGAGATAGCACGGGAGGAAGAGAGCGAGAGCGAGAGAGACACAGACAGGCAGACAGAGACAGAGACAGAGACAGAGACAGAGACAGAGACAGAGAGGGAATAGAGAGAGAGATTTTATAGATTGATTACCACTGCGCTATAATGAGTTCTCTGCAGTGTGTAGAACTCAGCAATCTGTACATGAGTGTATTTAATGACTTTGTGTGTGTGTTTGTATGTGTGTGTGGGTGGGTGTGTGTGTGTGTGTGTATGTGTGTGTGTGCTGAGCTGAGCTGTGGGAGTGTCAGAGTGCTCGGGGGGCACAGGTAGAAGTGTGTGTGGGTGACATGTTGAGAGGAGCAGGGTGTGTGACAGCGCGGGAGACATGTAGGACAGTTAACAAGGTTAACGACCTCTCTCCTCGGCCCTCTCTGACACATCCCCTACACGGACCCCATTACTCACCATCACACTCCACGGCCCCCTCAACCTGTCCTACACACACACACTCTCCATGTACTGCATGTGTCCAGATCCAATCAGCACATGTGAGTGAGTCCTAATTGAGAGTTTTCAGCAGATGCAAAGTCCTGGGTGAAGGGTTTGGGGCACAGTGAAGAGAGTGTGTGTTTGTGTGTCCTTTAAAATCTGATTAGGTCTAGGCATATCCAATCTCTTATATTACGTGTGTGTGTGTTAGACATCAGTCCAGTCAACATTACTGAGCGGCATTGACTGCCTATACACTGAAACTGTAGTGTGTTTGTTCGTGTGTTTGTCCGCGTGTGTTCCTACCTGTCTGGCTGGTGGTGACATTAACCATCACAGCTCCCCTGGGTGTAGGACTCAGATCAGACACTCCATTCAGGCTCTCTATGGTGAAGCTGTAGTTGCTGTGTGGCTGCAGGTCAGTGACCATCACCATAGCCACAGAGAGACCAAACTGCCTCGGCACAAAATGGACTCCGCTGCCGCAGGGCGCGCACTTTATGTCGTCCCCAGAGCACTTCCTGCAGCGGAGGCTGTAGGTGATGTCACCTCGACCTCCCGTGTCACGTGGGGGACTCCATTCTAGTGTGACACACGTCTCATTGACCGTGGAGATTGTGTTCTCTGGAGCAGAAGGGGGACCTGGGAGGAGAGAGGGGAGAGACGGTGAGTGTGTGTGTGTGTGTGTCTGTCGCTGTGTGTGTGTGATGGGATCATTTCAGTGCTGCAATGATGAATGGTGGTTCAGGCTCCAGTGTCTGGGCTGATGACATCTCATCAGCAGCAGGATGACTAGTGAGGCCCAGGGGGCCTCTAAAGCCTGGGCCTTTCCTGATCATGCTGCCCAGTGGCAGGCCTCTGTAAAGGGCAGCAGGTGGGGGCCAGGGGGTAATAGAGGCTGTCTACCGTAAATCTGATGACAGCGGATGATGCGTGACAGGGAGCCTGATGTCTGCCCCTCTCTCGCCCTCTCCCTCCTCTCTCTCCTGTATCTTCCTCCCTGTTCTTCTTCTTCTTCTCCTCTCCTGATCTCAGCTCTCCCAAATTGTCATTTCCACTCTTCTCTCTCATCCCTATTTCCCCCCTTTTCCAACTCTTCCTAACACCTCTCCTCTCCCACATCCTCACCTCTCCTCACCTTTCAACCACCCAAAAAAGCTCCTCTCCTCATCACTTCCTCAAAGTGGGAGACAGAGAGAGATGAGAGAAAGCCAAAAAAGAGAGACAGAGAGAGAGATTATAGTGTGTAAAAGGAGAGAGACAGATAAGAACAGGAGAAGATCGAGTAGGCGACAGAGATGTGCACCCGTGTGTGTGCGTGTGCACATGTGCGTGCGGGTGTGTGGGTGTGTGGGTGTAGCGGGGTGACACATCTGCAAGAGCCGTTGCTCATTTCCAGCTCATATCCCCTGTCACATCACACCTGCTACAACGATTAATACGTTTGATCTACCATGACCTCATAATGGGTTTCACTCCTTCCCACACGTGTGTGTGAATGTGTATACCCCCATCCTCCCTCTCCCTACACTCCTCCCTCCCTCTCCCTCTTTCTTTCTTTCTCTCAACTCTCTCTCTCTGTAGGAGATGCTTCAGGATGTGGTTGGTGGTCGGTGCCCATCCCGCCGGTACCTCCGGTAGATTCAGACAGACATAGAAACAGACCCTCTTGTAGCTAGTGTCAGGAGTATCATAGAGTATCATTGAGTCATGGTATCAGTGTCATCTAATAGGACCCCGGAAGATCCAACAGACAATTAAAGTGATCTCCAAGAGCAGTGATATGTATCTAGAGAGCCGTCTGTGATCAAAGGCTTTTACAAAAGGCACTATGGTCAAAGAAACGGAAATGACAACGCATCCAACTGAACTCAACCTAATTGAGTTTTGAGGATGCCAATAAACAGTAGGTGTGTTGATGTTTGGTGCTTGTCTGCAAGTGTGTCTAGGTGAGTGTGCATGTGTGTTCTTGCGCGCGTGTGTGTGTGTTACTCACGTGTGCAGGCCATGGAGCGCGGGTCTGTCTCTGCGCGGTGGAAGCCATTCTCACACACACACTCCGAGGCTCTCTCCAGGTGGGAGGAGCTATGTGGCGGACATTTTGTGCAGTAGGCGTCGGTCGCTGAGGCCTTGTAGGAGCCCGGTCTGCACGCTGGAGAGAGAGGAGAGACCAGAAGGTAACAAACGTGCCACTACACCAGGTCTACAAGGTAAGACAGCGGAGGGAACTTGAAAACACAAGGTTACAAATGAGAATACCACAGTTCTACCGTAAAAATCCTTTTGTTTCTATGTTTCTATGGTGTCTACAACCTGAAAAGGTATAACACAGGGTTCTAATGTGCCACTACTGAATGCATTGTACATTGGGTGATTATTCTCCTCTGAAGGTAAATGGTCCTTTCCACAGTCAGGAGATTGAGGGTGTTAACAAGGGCATTTCCATAGATGGTGTGTGTGTGTGTGTGTGTGTGTGTGTGTGTGTGTGTGTGTGTGTGTGTGTGTGTGTGTGTGTGTGTGTGTGTGTGTGTGTGTGTGTGTGTGTGTGTGTGTGTGTGCAGATGGATCAATGCCATGACGGATTCCTTTGGGTGCTGATTGCGTGTGCCGAGCGTGTGTGTGTGTTAAGAATGCCAGAGTGTGTGTTGATTGCGTGTGCCGGTGCTGAAGGTCATGGATTTAATCAAGCAACGCATCGTTCGCCCTCGGCACTGCCGTAAATGACCATTGTCACACACACACACACACAGTCCTACACACACACCAGAGTGACCTGCAGGAATATTAGGAACTGAGCTACATATGCTTCTCAATGCACACAGAAAAGAGGCACACACACTACCGGTCAAACGTTTTAGAACACCTACTCATTCAAGGGTTTTTCTTTATTTTTACTATTTTCTACATTGTAGAATAATAGTGAAGACATCAAAACTATGAAATAACACATATGGAATCATGTAGTAACCAAAAAAAGTGTTACACAAATCAAAACCTATTTTATATTTGAGATTCTTCAAAGTAGCCACCTTTTGACTTGATGACAGCTTTGCACACTCTTGACATTCTCTCAACCAGCTTCACCTGGAATGCTTTTCCAACAGTCTTGAAGGAGTTACCACATATGCTGAGCACTTGTTGGCGGCTTTTCCTTCACTCTGCGTCCGACCCATCCTAAACTATCGCAATTTGGTTGAGGTCGGGGGATTGTGGAGGCCAGGTCATCGGATGCAGGATTCCATCACTCTCCTTCTTGGATAAAACAGCCCTTACACAGCCTGGAGGTGTGTTGGGTCATTGTCCTGTTGAAAAACAAATGGTAGTCCCACTAAGCCCAAACCAGATGGGAGGCATATCACTGCAGAACGCTATGGTAGCCATGCTGGTTAAGTGTGCCTTGAATTCTAAATAAATCACAAACAGTGTCACCAGCAAAGCACCCCCACACCATCACACCTTCTCCTCCATGCTTTACGGGGGGAAATACACATGCGGAGATCATCCGTTCACCCACACCGCGTCTCACAAAGACACGGCAGTTGGAAACAAATATCTCCAATTTGGACTCCAGACCAAAGGACAAATTCCACCGGTCTCATGTCCATTGCTCGTGTTTCTTGGCCCAAGCAAGTCTCTTCTTATTATTGGTGTCCTTTAGTAGTGGCCAAGAGTGTGCAAAACTGCCATCAAGTCAAAGGGTGACTACTTTGAATAATCTAAAATATATTTTGATTTGTTTAACACTTTTTTGGTTACTACATGATCACATATGTGTTATTTCATAGTTTTGATGTCTTCATTATTATTCTGCAATGTAGAAAATAGTAAAAATAAAGAAAAACCCTTGAATGAGTAGGTGTTCTTTTGACCGGTAGTGTATATTACATAGTAATATGCAATCACACACACATATACGAAGAAATGGCCTAAACGCCACAATATCCAAAAATACACATTAACCAGCTGAAAGAAACCAGGCGAGCGGAAAGGAGAGAGCAGGGGAAAAGACAGAAGAAATAGAGAGAGGAGGAGAAAGAAACAGAGAGAGGGGAGAAAGTGGCCTAAAAAAAGAAAAGATAGGACACCGTGTGTCAGAACTAAATTGTTTAATAAAGGGCCTAAAAATACTACTCATTGTGTATATTTCCCTTCTACTCTCTCTTAGTAAATCACTCATCTTCTTTAACTTAGCCGTTCCACTCTTTGGTCTATCTGGCTTTTCCACCTGTATTTAGGAAAATCAGCCATATTTAGGCAAATCATTAATCATAGAGGAGCTAAGTCCCCTAGCACAATCCTCCATGGACCTTAGCACTGTGTGTGTGTGTGTGTGTGTGTATTTTTCTGTGTATCAGCGAAGAGGGGAGCAGAGAAGGGACCTTGGCCCAATCTGCTCTGGCAAGTATAAAGCCCCGACACACACACACACACACACGTCAGTGCAGAGGACAGTAGTTTCAGTCTACACAGCCTTAGTAGGTTTTGATCAGGCAGCTGTAAGGACGCCCGGCCTGGCGCGAGGCCCCCTGTCTGTCTATCTGTCTGTCTGTCTGTCTGTCTGCAACTTTCGTGGTCCTTTATGTCCCTGTTCCAGAAGCAGAACTCTCCGGAAAGAAAAGATCCCAGGAGAAAAGCTGCTTTTCCATGCCGCTCCGCAGCCTAGCCAACAGCTGACAGAAGACACACACACACAACCAACACAGACACACACACACACACACCTAGCCATGGGAGCTGAGAGCTGACATGGGAGGAAGGAGAGCAAAGAACCCTAGAGAATTTTCTCTCTCTGGCACATGCACACACACACACACGCGCGCACACGCACACACACACACACACACACACACACACACACAGTGTCCATTGAGGATTGTGCTAGTAGACTTTGCTCCCCTATGATTAATGATTTGCCTAAAATACGGGCAAGGTACAGGTGGATAAGCCAGAGACTCAATGCAGCTACTGAGGATCTAAAAACAGAGACAAAAGTTTTGTTCTCCTAGAACTACAATAAGTTTTGTTTTTGAACTTGAAATGTAGGCCTATCTGTTTCTCTCCTTATGGGAAACGGAGGTAAGGTGAGTGGGTTGATGCATGCACAGAGTGTGTGTGATTGGTGTGTACAGGATAATGCTAAAGAGGCGAGTCATCTCAGATCCAGTATCTGTAAGAGGCTTGTCTTGTTAAATATTCATACAGCGACTGGAGTCTGTGTTCATGACGATCGATATTTAGATATGATATACTACAGCTACTCAAGACAGTGACACACCCTACGCGCGTGTGTGTGTGTGTGTGCTTAAATGGTGATTACAGCTAAACTAGTCAAGATACCATGTGAATACCTTACGTAAGAGAACGTCACTGTCTGGCCTTGCTATGAACCCTTTTCTTCTGGCCACACCAGTGATTTCAACCCCTAACCGTAAGCTTATTATTACACCTGAAAACAGACCAGTTGTAATGCCACTTTAAGGCAGGTAATCGATCCCACAGTGAATCATTCAGAGATCCAGACGAGAGCAGTCTTCTCCCCGTGGCTCAGAGCAAAGGTCACATTAAACCGCAACCTCTGAATATTACATACTGTCTGGTGTGTGTGTGTGTGTGTGTGTGTGTGCAAAATGTCTTTATTCTTTTGGAACTTTTGTGAGTGTAATGTTTTTAAATTGTTTATTTCACTTTTGTTTATTATCTATTCCACTTGCTTTGGCAATGTAAACATATGTTCCCCCTGCCAACAAAGCCCTTAAAATGAGAGAGAGAGAGAGAGAGAGAGAGAGAGAGAGAGAGAGAGAGAGAGAGCAAGAGAAACAAAGAAATAAGGAGTGTCAAATATTGAGAGAATATTCACTATGAGTAAAGAGACAGACTCTAGTGTAATGGTAATTAGGGTATCTGGGCTGACTAACCAGAGCCAGACAACAGCAGCAGATATGCGTGTTTATGAACCGCGTTAAACTTGGCCAGTCTGAACCCACATCATCACACCACGCTGAACCCCAATCATGTTTAATTCAGAGAGGCTGCTCTCTCACGAGGAGGCGAGAAAACAACACAACAACAAAGCCACTCATCTGCACCCAGGAAACTGACACACGTACCGTAATATAGAAATGCTCATGTCATTCACACAGCAGCCATCAAAGAATCGGCCATCAAACTACAGTACGGTCTCAAGGGGCTTCACGTCTCTCAGCCTCTAATATTGTTCTACTCCTCCTTCCCTTCATTTTCTATGCTTCCGTTTCTCTTCAATGTGTGTGTTTGTGTTTGTGTGCTGCGCTGCGCTGTGTGTGTGTATACGTGAGTTTGCGCATTGTGTTGAGTGTGTGTGTATGCGTGCGTGTGTGTGTTGTGCTCCATAAAGAGAAGTTGTGTAAAAAGCTCTCTGGCCCAGGGGAGATGAGCACCATAATGGTCACCATGGCAACACACTTTCAAGATGGAGCCCCTTTCCTGTCCCCCTTAAATACCGCGCAGCTCCCTCGAATTAGATAGCAGTGTGTGTGTGTGTGTGTGTCACTGTGTGTGTGTATGTCTGTGTGTGTATGCACGTCATTGTGTGTGTGTTAAACCCATGTGTGGGCTATCCAGGGGCTCGTTCAGGCTTACCCATTTAAATATTAATACATCAAGCATCAGTGGAGAAATCTGACAAGATCGGATTCGACAGGTCTAAAAGTGTGTGTGCGGGCACCCGCATATGTGTATGTTTGAGGTGTGTGTTTGTGTGTGTGTGCCTGAAACAAATCTTCAGAGGGTAAACATGCACTCAGAGGGTAAACATGCACAACTGTCTAAGGACAGATAGGCCAGGTTATTATGCAGTACAGACATAGGCCAGGTTATTACGCAGTACAGACATAGGCCAGGTTATTACGCAGTACAGACACATACCAGGTAAGTACGCGGTACAGACATGGGCCAGGTTATTACGCAGTACAGACACATGCCAGGTTATTATGCAGTACAGACATAGGCCAGGTAATTACGCGGTACAGACACGGGCCAGGTTATTACGCAGTACAGACACATGCCAGGTTATTATGCAGTACAGACATAGGCCAGGTTATTACGCAGTACAGACATAGGCCAGGTTATTA
>QNTS01000309.1:270634-273134 GCA_003317085.1 Hucho hucho
GCAGTACAGACATAGGCCAGGTTATTATGCAGTACAGACATGGGCCAGGTTATTACGCAGTACAGACATAGGCCAGGTTATTATGCAGTACAGACATAGGCCAGGTAATTACGCAGTACAGACATAGGCCAGGTTATTACGCAGTATAGACATAGGCCAGGTTATTATGCAGTACAGACATAGGCCAGGTAATTACGCGGTACAGACACATGCCAGGTTATTATGCAGTACAGACAAAAAAGCCTGCTGACTACCATGATGATGACATACCAAGAATTCTACCAAAATCACAATAAATTCCACTACCACTTCTACCACTACTTGTCTATGTGTGTGTGTGTGTATGTGCGTGTGGGTGTGGGGGTGTGTGTCTGTGTGTGTTGGGGGGGGGGGGTCATTGGTTCTTTTATCCTTGTGGGGACCTAAAATTCCCCACAAGGATAGTAAAACAAGGAACATTCTCCCCTGTGGGGACATTTCCCACGTCCCCATGAGGACAAAGGCTATTTTAAGTTTAGGGGTTAGGTTTACGATTAAGGTTAGGGTTAGAATTAGGGTAAGGGTAAGGGGTTAGTGGTTAGGTTTAGGGTTAGTGTTAGGTTTATAGGGTTATGGGTTAGGTTTAGGGTTCGGGTTAAGGTTAGGGATATGGTAAAGGTTTATAGGGTTAAGGTTTAGGGAAAATAGGATTTTGAATAGAAATCAATTTTAGGTCCCCACGAAGATAGAAGAACATAACGTGTGTGTGTGAGGTGTGGTTGAGAAGTACGTGTATGTCATCATTCTGTCTGGGTGTAACAGAGTCATCAGCATGATGAGTCACTCCACCCTGAGCCTCTCTCTCTCCACCCTAATCTTTAATCCCTAATCTGAGGAGTTAGGATCCTAATAACCAACCCACCGTATCTAATCCTCCCAAATACACTCTCACCCCTCTTCCCTCGGCCCCTCTTCCCTCCACCCTCTACATTGCCCCGGGCCCAGCACAGTGGAACAGAACAAGTGTGCGTCTGTGTGGGCATTTGTGAGAGAGAGTAAGAGAGACAGAAAGAAGAACGAGAAGGGGCAAAATAGTGTCAGGAAGAAAACGAGTGTGAAAAAGTATCGGTATCCCTGTTGACATCCAGAGGGACTCCTAAATAAAGATAACGATCCCCCAAAATAGATTGGTATAGTCTTTAGTTAGAGCTGAGGGAGACAGACGGACAAAACTAGCCTGACCTTTAACCTTTCACCCCTGAGATCAAACCTGAGCCTTTCTGATCCACACAAACACACATGCACGCTCTGACACAAACACCAACATGCAGACGGCCAGTTTTTTGACTACACATACAGTGTAGTAACACATGCAGACTGACACGGTCGGTCACATCCAAAGTATGTGAAACACATGAGCACACGCCAAGCTCTGCTCTGATGTGCTCTCAGTCCCCTGGACGCTGTCCAATTACAGGGACTGGTCAAGGGGAACTTTGAAGCTCAGCATCATTTGAAACTCAACACACACACACGCATGCACACACGCAAACATGCACACACATGCACACGCACACGTACACACACACGGACGTATGCAGGCCCGTAAGCACACGCACACACATACACACACACACAGCCTTCAGGGTTAATCTATGGAATTGTGTGTGCACACACGCACACACACATACACACACATACACACACACAGCCTTCTGGGTTAATCTATGGAATTTGTGTGATAACCTTCAGGTTTAATCTATGGAATTGTGTGTGTGTGTGTGTGTGTCTCACTTCCCATTGGGTGTCATACTTTGACCCTGACCTTTGCCAGAGCTCCTGCACAAATATTTATTTTATTTCGCACTGACAGGGGCACGCGGGCGCACACACACACACACACACAACAAAAAGAGAGAGAGAAAGAAATAACACGTGGAGTGAAGAGAAGGAGGAAATTAAGTGCAATTAAAAACACACGCTCACCCACACACACAAACACACACACACACACAGACACATAAAAACACCCACTCACTTACCGAGGGGTAACCTTAGCTGATCACAGACTCATTTCGTGCATTCCAACTGAGGCTATTATCAGGCAGTCTAAAAACAGATTAAATTGATACCAGGTGTGTGTGTGTGTTTGTGTGTGTGTGTGTGTGCATGTGTGTAAGACACAGAGAGGAAGAGAAAGAGTGAATGAGAGGGAGAGGGAGAGGGAGAGGTAGACAGGGAAAGCAAGTGAGCTAAAGAAAAGAGAGAGAGAGTGAGGGATAGAGAGAAAGGGATAGAGAGATGGAGGGGGAGATTAAAAGAGGAGGTTTGCTGCGTAGTCCCTCTCTCCCACCATGTGAGATAGACTATGGTAAATATTTTACGATGCTGTCACTCTCACAAAAATACACACACACTGAGCAAACTTGCCCTCATCGCCCAGTCCCATGGTCGGGAGAGGAAGAGAGAGTGAAGGGTGAGTCTTCATCGCCCTCTCCTCTCCTCCTCCATGTTATTTTCA
>QNTS01000309.1:275634-295909 GCA_003317085.1 Hucho hucho
GTGGATGTGTTTAACCAAAAGTCCCCACAAGAATAGTAAACAAAAAAAATTTGACCAACTGGGGACATTTTGTTAGTCTCCACAAGGTCAAATGCTATTTCTAGGGGGTTTATGGTTAAGTTTAGAATTAGTGTTAAGGTTAGAATTACGTTAAGGGTTAGGGTTAGGAGCTAGGGTTAGTTTTAGGGTTAGGAGCTAGGGTTAGTTTTAGGGTTAGGAGCTAGGGTTAGGTTTAGGGTTAGGGTTAAGGTTAGGTTTTTGGGTTAAGGTTAGGTTGTTAGGTTAAGGTTAGGGTTAGGGTAAGAGTACAGGTTAGGGTCAAGGTTTAGGGTTAGGGGTTGGGGAAAATATGATTTTGAATGGCACTGAATTGTGTGTCCCCACAAGGCTAGCTGTACGTGTGTGTGTGTGTGTGTGTGTGTGTGTGTGTGTGTGTGTGTGTGTGTGTGTGTGTGTGTGTGTGTGTGTGTGTGTGTGTCTATGTGTGTGTGTGTGTGTGTGCGCGTGCAAGCAATCTTTCATTATTTCACAAAGGCAGTATACTCAGATGTGATATAAAGTGAGACTGGAGAAAAGGCGACAGTGAGATGAAGCTATTCCTGTGTTATCAAGCCCAGGTTTGATTGGATGATTGAATGAACATCTGACAAGGAGACTTTTGATTGAATTCCCATTGCCTTTGTTAAAGCACGGAAGGGAAGAATCAGCCTCTATTGAGGATAGGGCTGGGGTTTGAATCAAAAAGTAATCCCCTTCATTCTTTCCTCGTTCACTCCACTTGATGGATCTGAGACAACTAGGCTTATTGTGTTTACCTATCTGATACACAGTTCTACTCTAACGTTTGTCTCAGAGACGAATACGCACAAAGCCAATAGGTCCCAATAGCTGTGCTAACGTGACCTGTTTACCAGTCTGATTCCGTAAACCCATTTAGAGACTGATTTAGTACTAGTAGGAAGTATCCCTTTAGCATTAAGTCCTACTCTCAGTCTGTGACAGAGAAGGAATGAAGGACTGACAGGCAGAGAGCTATGGACTTCAACATCACCCTGACCTACATTCTCCTTTCCCACCGTCAATCACTACAGCGACAGAGAGAAGGAGGGATGTGAGAGAGGTTGAGGAGAGAAAAAAAAGACAGAGAGAACAAGAGAGAGAAAGAGAGGGAGACGAGAGACGTGCTAGAGAGACGGGCAAAGGCTGTTGAGGAGGACAGGTGTGCTGTCCCTCTCTCCTCTCTCTCCTCTACAACCCTCTCTCCTCTCTCTGTCCAGAGGTTCAGTAATTGGTGCTGTCAGGGCCAGACAGCTCTACAGCGTGGTTCTTCACTGTGGAGCCCCAGGACAGACCCACAGGCTGCTGGAACATCCACACACACACTGCTCACTGACAGAGAGACACACTGACACACGCAGAAGGAGAGAGGGAGACAGGGAGGAGTGTGAGAGAGAGAGAGAGAGAGAGAGAGAGAGAGAGAGAGAGAGAGAGAGAGAGTGTGTGTGTGTGATTATGTAACCCCAGTAACAGGGCAGATGAGGATGATTTCATGTGAATGTAGGCTTCACAGCCAATAGGAGAGCAGAGAGGGAGATAGGGAGGGAGAGCGGGGGTGTAAAAGACAGACACGGAGAGAGTAAGGAGAGAAATGGAGAGTGACAAACAGAAAGAGAGAGAGAGCTCTTAACATGATATCTCATCTGACCTAAATAAGGTCAATTGATTACTAAAGGGACTAAAAACACAGGCACACGCCCTGTTACTTCAACTATCATTTTAATTTCTGTTTTGTTTTGGCTTTACGAAAAAGAGAAAGAGAGGAAAGAGAGATCCATGGCTTATAAATGTTTAAAGAGGGGGAGAGCAGAATCATCAGTCCAGAGGTCCCCAAGCCCCTTAGTGACACAACAGAGAGAGAGAGGAGAGAGGAGAGAGAGAGAGAGAGAGCGCGCATAGGGAAGAAGGGGGATTAAGAGTATGTTTAAGAGAGGGAGTTAGAGGAAGATGGAGGACAGGGGTGAGTTGCGTAAGTAAAGAGCTCTCGGTCTCTCTCTCTTTCTACCTCCTCTGTTGGCTGTCTGTGAGAGAGAGGGAGATGAAAGGGGCTCTAGGTGAAGGGAGACAGCAGCACCATTACAGAACAAGAGAACAGCAGCAAAAACTAGCAAATGGGAAAGATAACATATTATATATAATTGGAGGAGTCTGGTGTTTGGGTGTCTGACAGGGACGGGAGCAGTAATGATTCCATTAACACCTCACACAGTACAAAAGAGAAAAGGGGAGAGGGGGACGAAAAGGAGGGATGAGAGAGGGATGGGGGTGGAGCGAGAGATAGAGAGATGAGAGAGCAAGAAAGGGGGAAGAGAGAGAGAGCAAGGCTGATTTAAATGCATTAGTGAGTCAGTGTTACCTTACTTTTCCCCGTGGAAGCTCTCCAGAAGCTTTGAGTAGCTGCGAGGGCGGGGCAGACACCTTTTTTTGTTTGGAGCAGTGTGTTTAGCACTAAAAGCATTGTGCTGTGCTCCTGGGGGCACATTAGAGCGTCACACAGGGGTGTCACGTCTCTTTGTGACCTCCAGACCTCTTTGTTAAAAGATGAGTGATTATTGACATAGTTAACGTTTAGGTGTTCTTTTAAAAGATACGATATTGATCAAGACCTGACAATCGCCAATGGATTTACAATGTAAAGATCTAGGGTAAGTGTACCCATTGCTGACAGGTGTATAAAATCGAGCACACAGCCACGCAATCTCCATAGACAAACATTGGCAGTAGAATGGTCTTACTGAAGAGGTTAGTGACTTTCAACGTGACACCGTCATAGGATGCCACCTTTCCAACAAGTCAGTTCGTCAAATGTCTGCCCCGGTCAACTGTAAGTGCTGTTATTGTGAAGTGGAAATGTCTAGGAGCAACATCGGCTCAGCCGCGAAGTGGTAGGCCACACAAGCTCACAGAACAGGACCGAGTGCTGAAGCGCGTACCACGTAAAAATCGCCTGTCCCTGGTTGCAACACTCATTACAGAGTTCCAAACTGCCTCTGGAAGCAACGTCAGCACAAGAACTGTTCGTCGAGAGCTTCATGAAATGGGCTTCCATGGCCGAGCAGCCATGGAACTTTGTGGCAACAGTTTGGGGATGACAATGCCCCTGAGCAAAAAGCGAGGTCCATACAGAAATTGTTTGTTGAGATTGGTGGGGAAGAACCCATCAAACCCCATCGAACACTTTTGGGATTCATTGAAACGCTGACTGCGAGACAGGCCTAATCCCCTAACATCAGCGCCAGACCTCACTACTGCTCTTGTGGCTGAATGGAAGCAAGTCCCCGCAGCAATGTTCCAACATCTAGTGGCAAGCCTTCCCAGAAGAGCGGAGGCTGTTATAGCAGCAAAGGGAGGACCAACTCCATATTAATGCCCATGACTTTAGAATGAGATGTTCAACGAGCAGGTGTTCACCGAGTTTGTACTGAAAGACATGAAATCAGGCGCACTTACCGCCAACAGCACGAGACAAATAAAACAAATAGGAACGCAAGGTTTATCATTGGCTTTTTTACAGAAATGTTTGGCAATCTACTAGGATGGATTGGAGATCAACCAGTCAATCGTGATCGACCGGTTGGTGATCCCTGCTTTAAGCCCACCTGAGATAAATGTCACATTTACAAAAAAAAGGCATCTATGTATAGTATTTAACAGTAAAATAAGACAAAAAGCATAAAAACATGTAAGCCGTGAGTGCTTGAGATATACAGTATTATATTCTTGTGGTTCCCCAAGTTATGTTGCTACTGTATTGACTGTGAGCATACCAGCAAAATACCAACCTACATCCCACAGCTGGCTTGCTTCTGAAGCTGAACGGGGTTGCTCCTGGATGGGAGCAACTTCCAGATGCTGCTGGAAGTTGTGTTGGAGGGCCAGCAGGGGGCACTTTTCCCTCTGGTCATAAGATCATGTCCCAGGACAGTGAAGGGAACATTGCCCTATGCAGAGTGCTGTTTTTCAGATGGGTGTCCTGACTCTCTGTGGTCATAAAAAATCCCATGGTACATAGCAAGACTGGTGGTGTTAACCGTGGTGTCCTGGCTAAATTCCCATCATGGCCCCCTAATTGGCATGTATCACTCTCCACCATGCTAGCTGATGTGTGGTGAGTGTTCTGGTACAAAAATGGTTGCTGTGCACCACCCAGGTGGGTGCCACACATTGGTGGTGAGATTCTCCCTTACCCTGTAAACCACTTTGAGTACCTCAGTTGAAAGAAAGGTGCTATAGGTCCATTGCATGAAAAAGTGATTAATACCCAGGTAGCATGCTGTCATGTGTCTCTTAATTTTACATTAATTGTGATCTCTTATCTGAGAAGGAACTTAGAATATAAAAAAAAGTGTTTATTTGAGAGTCGAGATGGGAGAACCTTCCAGAAGGACAACCATCTCTGCAGCACTCCACCAATCAGGCCTTTATGGTAGAGTGGCCAGATGGAAGCCACTCCTCAGTAAAAGGCACGACAGCTCGCTTGGAGTTTGCCAAAAGGCACCTAAACGACTCTCAGACCATGAGAAACAAGATTATCTGGTCTGATGAAACCAAGATTGAACTAATTGTCCTGAATGCCAAGCGTCACGTCTGGAGGAACCCTGGCACCATCCCTACGGTAAAGCATGGTGGTGGCAGCATCATGCTGTGGGGATGTTTTTCAGCAGCAGGGACTGAGGGAAAGATGAACGGAGCAAAGTACAGAGTGATCTAGCTCCAGAGCGCTCAGGACCTCAGACTGGGGCGAAGGTTCACCTTCCAACAGGACAACGACCCTAAGCACACAGCCAAGACAACGCAGGAGTGGCTTGGTGACAAGTCTCTGAATGTCCTTGAGTGGCCCAGACAAAGCCCGGACATGAACCCGATCGAACATCTCTGGAGAGACCTGAAAGTAGCTGTGGAGCGACGCTTGAGAGGATCTGCAGAGAAGAATGGGAGAAATTCGAGGCTGTAATCGCTGCCAAAGGTGCTTCAACAAAGGTCTGAGTAAAGGGTCTGGATACTTATGTAAATGTGATATTTAAATGTTTTCTATTATAGAAATGTGCTAATATTTCTAAAAACCTGTTTTTGCTTTCTCATTAAGCGGTATTGTATGTAGATTGATGAGGGGGAAAAAGGATTGAATCCGTTTTAGAATAAGGCTGTAACGTAACAAAATGTGGAAAAAGTCAAGGGGTCTGAATACTTTCTGAATGCACTGTATACACAACATTAAGAACACCTGAACTTTCAATGACAGACTGACCAAGTGAATCCAGGTGAAAGCTACTCTCCTTTATTGATGTCACTTGTTAAATCCATTTCAATCCGTGTAGATGAAGGGGAGGAGACAGGTTAAAGAAGGATTTTTAAGTCTTGAGACAATTGAGGAATGGACTGTGTATGTGTGCCATTCAGAGGGCGAATGGGCAAGATAAAATATTTAAGTGCCTTTGAACGTGGTATGGTAGTAAGTGTCAGGCGCACCGGTTTGTGTCAAGAACTGCAATGCTGCTGGGTTATTCACGCTCAACAGTCTCCCATGTGTATCAAGAATGATCCACCACCCAAAGGACATCCAACCAATGTGACACAACTGTGGGAAGCATTGGAGTCAACATGGGCCAGCAAAGCTATCGACACCTTATAGAGTCCTTGCCCTGATGATAGGTGTTCCTAATGTTTGGTATACTCAGTGTATCCTGCAATAGTAACAAGTAATTGTTCAAATAAAAACAAGTATATATTTGAACAACACTAACAAATACCAATAAAAACATACATAGTATTACTTGGCCCTGATTGTAAAAAAGATATTGCCATTTTTATAGTGGGAGTGTGACTCCGTTAACACGTGACATTGCCCAGAGGTGAAACGCCTTGCTGTGTTAGCCTCGACCTGGAGTTACAATCAGGGTTCGTAAAATCGTGTTAAGCAGTAAAACTGTGGTAATTCCAATATAGTTATCTGCCACAACGATAATCTCACAATGAGAGGCACCAAGCACAGCACACAATAATAGCGGAAGTACATAAAGATGGCGGCCTTCATGCCATATTGTACATTGCTCTCGTTACTCCTTTTTTGCAGAGTTTTAGCAGAGTATACATGATCCCAATTTTAGAGTCAAAATGCCGGCAATTTGAAAAAACGAAAAAGTAGATTGCGCTGACAGCCACACCCACCAACACACACACAGCCTACCCAGGAGGGGGGTAGTAACCCACATACCCACAGTCGTTATCATTCCATCCTGGTAAACCACGTTGTTTTCCACAACGCTGCCGTCTATCTGTATTCATATTCTCCATTCTAACTACAGTACTAGATCTGGATCTATCAGGACTAGGCTTGTCACGATACCAACATTTAACAAACAATACGATACCGGGCCAAGTATCGTGATACCATGGTGGGAAAAAAAATCAGTGGCCTAGCATCCTGTTTGCCCCATCCCCCGGACTCTTGTTCAGGTTTTCTAAATGTTCTCCAAAAACCTGTCAGTGAAATTCATACTTCTACTCAATATAACACATTTACTGTAACTTCACATTGCTCAGTGTATAATATAACACTGAATAGAATGGCTGATTTGTCCCATCTAACAGGACCCACATGGCAGCACCAGGTACAGTACAGTATAATCCCGATTCCTAATAGATTTGCTGCCCACCTCTCCACTGTCCTAACGTTAGCCGCACAGGATGTTGGTGGCACCTTAATTGGGGAGAACGGGCTTGTGGTAATGACTGGAGAAGAATCCGTGGAATGGGATCAAATACATCAAACACATATTTTCCATGTGTTTGATGTCATTCCATTTGCTCCGATCCGGCCACTATTACGAGACGTCCTCACCTCAGCAGCCTCCACTGGTCAGCCGATGTGTGGTGAGCTTTCCGAGGAAGGAAAGGCCGCCATGGAACTGGTTGTATATGTAAAGCCACAGACTAGCACAGGTACAAACACATACACACACATTATAAACCTTGTATCCATTCACATCTCGCCGTCGACACAAACCACCGCACACACACAACAATTTTATTTGTCACATGCGCCGAATACAACAGGTATAGACCTTAACGTGAAAAACGTACTTGCCCTTAACCAACAATTCAGTTCAAATTTTACTAAATACACTTACGTTGGCAGAAGTCCTTATGCTCCTCGTACCCCGGCTTGCACACACACCTCCCGATGGGCACCAGCCAGCCCCCGTCGGCGCTACAGTACATCCTGGGGGCCTCAAACTCCTCTGACGCGTTCACACACAGCCCTCTGACCTCCACCAGGGCCGAGTCGCCCCCCGTGACGGTGTCAGGGAACTGGGCCAGGTTGAGCACGGTGAGGGGACACTTCTTGTAGAAGACACGGACAGAGACCAGAGCGATGCAGGCTCCCAGGTCCTGGAAGGCCAGGTAGAACCCCTTCTTACTCAGGTTGCTGATGTCACGCACCTCTGTGTTGAGCTTCATCACACGGTCGCCCACATCCACCTAGAGAGAGGGAAAGCAACCAAATTTAATAAAACTTTGGACTATTTTACAGTTCTGTTTCAGCTAGAACAGACATAGAAGTATGTTTATTGTCATTATTATTATGGGCTGTTTTGCCCTCAGTAAGTTGCCCTCAACTCCAGTTTCAGAGTCAGACCTTGTTTCATCCTCCTAAATGGTTAAGATAAGAATGGTTAGGGAAATCTGAGGTTAATGTTAGGATTGGGTACTCTGATCCTAGATCTGTAGTTAGAGGCAACCTCTACCTTGGGAGTCTGTGTTTCCACTGACCTGTGTGAAGCTCTCATCAGCAGCGATGGTGTCTATCTTGATGTACTGACTCTCCTTGATGAACCACAGGTTGGCGTTGTTGGATTCATAGTAGAACATGTTGAACGTCTGTAAAACACACAAATGGACATATGCCTTTGATTAATATTTGACATTTTGTTATGCCGTAGCTCTATGGAAAACTATTTGACAGAAAGATCACTTCTCTAGGTCAAGATTCAAAACATTTCAGTCAACCATGACCTTGAAGCAAGGAGTATTGAACAATTGTTGACAGAGTGTAAAGCATGGGCAGATGGACCTCTTTGCAGGTGCCGGGTACTCCAGGCAGGCTGTTACAGTCTCGGAGGGTGAACTTGATCTCGATGTAGACGCGTTGGGCCCCGTCGCGGGCGATGTGCCGCGTCCTTAGCCAGTTGTTCTGACTGGCCTCCATCACGTTACACACCTGGTAGGTACGCATGGGAGTGTTCCTCTCATCCATCACACTGATCTCCTCCCACTGCAGAGAGAGAGAAGGGGGGGGGGGGGTTAGAGGATTGCAGGGCGGAGGGAATATGTGTGTGTATTTAAGTGACAAAAACATCTGTGTACATTTAAGTAATCACATTATAGTGTGTGCACGTGCATGAATGTTTTCATACATGTGTATTTGTGTGTGCGTGTACGTGTGTGTGTGTGTGTGTGTGTGTGTGTGTGTGTGTGTGTGTGTGTGTGTGTGTGGGTGTGTGAGTGAGTGAGTGAGTGAGTGAGTGAGTGAGTGATTGAGTGAGTGAGTGAGTGACTGTATGTGTGTGTGTGTGTGTTCTTGATCAAGAGAGAGACGTAGGACAGAGCTACTTTGTCTCCCCTCATATATTGCCATCTGTTTCCACTTGTGTTCAGAGAAGTAATTCAGAACACTTCTCGCATGAGAGAGAAAACATTTCTATTCCTTCAAGGAAAGGAAAATAAACCAGTGTGGTTTCATAGAGTTTCAGGGACTAGGACCTACCAAAGGGGAAGCAGACAGCTAGGCTTAAAAACACAGTCGTGCACACACACACACACACAATGAGCCAACTCAGTATGAATCTCATTTGGGGTGAGGAGATGCACAGACCACCTTCTCAGTTCAGAGTACCACTCTTTTCAGGCTCTGTATAGACTACTGATTGATGAACACATATCACATTTCAACATTCAAACCGCAGACACACACACACACACACACACAAAGGCAACTATTTTCTGGTCAGTGCAGCTGGCTATTGCGAAACGTTCCCTCTCATTTCACTCGGATGGGATGCAAATTATACTGGAGTGGAGATAGACAAGAGAGAGAGAGAGAGAGAGAGAGAGAGAGAGAGAGAGAGAGAGAGAGAGAATGAAGAAAGGAGAGAGAATGCAGGATTGAGAGAGAAAGAGAACGACAGGGGGGTTTAAGACAGGTAAAGGAGAGAAAGAAAGTGAGGAAAGGACAGAGAAAGGGGGTTGTAGACTAGAAAGAAAAAGCTCTGATTTTGGGGATAATTGAACTTGACAGGTCGACAAGCCGGCAAAGGCTTGACACATTTCACCCAAAGCCTTGAGTACTAAAACAGACGGAAACAGACTCTCGGTCAGCTGCTTTTAATCCACTGGGCCTTCCACAGGCTGGCTCCTGAGCTGGGACTAGAGAAGCACGGAGGAAACAATTTAGAAGTTTATGTCATAAGTAGGGCAAGGAATTTTACAGACCAAGTGACCTGGCCAAGGGAATCCCTATGCCCTGTTTACAGGCTATAACTACGACGATGTCATGAGTACCATCGACATAGAAACAAGTTGTGTTTCAAGGCCAACTCTTTTCCTCACTCTCTCTCTCTTTCCCTTTCTCTCTCTCTCTCTCTCTCTCTCTCTCTCTCTCTCGTTCTATTTAATCAGAAGAACAAAACAACAGATGAGGATCGAGAGAGAAAATGACAGATGAGGATAGAGAGAGCGAAAAACCGAGGGAGGAATGAATGCGGGTAAATTACAGACGCGACTGGCAGCTAAACGGACCCATCTGTGTGGAGCGGGACCAGTCGGACATCACAGGAGACTGAGAGGGCATACACGGCTGTACACACACACACACACACTGCACAGAGGCACACACGCACGGCTAGTTCCTTAGAGAGCGGTGATTATGGAGTTAAAGGGGATAGTTACTGAGGAATAAAGAGGGCTTTATGGCGTATTGTTTATTTCTCTCAGAGCTGAGGTTGAGTGTGAAGACTCCACAGACTTCCTTGCTTGTTTATGGAGCTGTTTCCATGTGAGAGTCTGGTGATTGTCAGGCAGTTTGGTCTAGTGGCCAGGTGTGTTTCTTTACTATCTCTCCACCTAAGGACGTGCTTCACCAAATCCTTTCCTCAGTTTGCTTAGTGAAGAACCCTTAGTCCAAGTTCTGAAATAACAGACCAGGGCTGGGTGGTACAGTGTATTTTACTATATACCGGTATTCATGCAGGGACCGGTTTGGGTTTTCACTTTACCTTCTATAACGGTATTTGAATGTTTGGTTTGTTAAATCGTGATATGCAGCCTGTAATGTACATTTTTATACTTTACTCCGCTACTTGAGTCATTTATCTCCGCTGTCTCTCTCTCCATGCCGCTTTCCACACAGATCTAGCCCTGTCACTCAAGGAGCACATTTGTTGTTGCTCGACCACAAGACACTTGCATTCAGTCTACATGGTCAACGCAGCACATGCAACAATGTTGCTTCCCCTTCTCAATATAAATCTACCAGCGTTCTATAATTACACTATTAGTTTGTGTTTCTTACATCTGCAAACAGCTGGTTTGTCTTTTCTAAGCACTGGCTAGCTAGTCAGAGGAAATGCCGCTAGCTACAGCCTGATACGAGTGATGGTGTAGGCCTGAACCAGCATGTTGTGTGTGCGACAGTATCTTCTAAGCTGAAGAGGAATAGGCGAAGCATGAAGGCCCACGTGTTTTGCCCGTATCGCCCAGCCCTACAACAGACTGTTCATTTTCAACATACAGTACAGGTACAATCAAATGATGCTGGTTATATTCTTGATGTCTATTATTTCTAAAAGCCTCCTCCTTACCAGTAAATATGAGAAAATCAACCTAACATTTAATTGAAACAAACCAGCCTACGCTTTCTATCTAATCAAAATAATTCTGAAATAATGAATATGGATGATGCTGTCCAACTTTCCTTCAAGTGTGAAAAAGAGAGAACTGTTTGGACAGGTTGGAGAGTTTAGCCCCTCTCTCTCAATCACCGAACACACACACACACACACACACACACACACACATACTCAATCAGTGAACCTGTTGCTATAGCGATGGCAGTTCAGTCTGACCGCTAATTAGCATTCTGGACAGAACTTTCCTCTTTGAGTGTTCTGATCCCTCGACAAATCACGACGAAGCTGGCCTGATTGCTTTGAAGCGGGGCAAAACCGTCGCATCAGGACTCGGGTTAAACCCTTCATTGGCTTAACATAATTTCCCCCCGCAATCATCTTGTAGTTACAGATACTTATACATAATTGGCCATCAAACTCTGAAACAACATCTGTCTAAGGAGACAGAGAGAGAGCGAAAAAAGGGGGTGCTCCCAAATATATTAATAAAGATGTGGGGCCTATATTTCAACCTTTTACTGCAGTGGGCTAAATAATGTTTCTTGATAGTATTAAACAAATCTACTTTGAAAGAAAAGTATACACCTCACACACATGGTTATGGGCTTAAAAAAAAAGAAGACTCATGTACCATATCAGCTATAGAGTTGAAATGTATTACATTTTGAGTTGGCATTCCACTATTCCACTTTATATACATCACAGAAGACTGAAATATAACAAAACCGTTTGACATAGACACACTGGATTCTCTGCGGCTTTTTTGAAATAGTGTTTATTAACGATGAAATAACGAAAAATATGAATAACATTCCACCCATGACGCCACTAGGTCATTTGACGGCAGGAAAGGGCTACAAGCAATATCATTACTGGTTTCTATCTGTTTTCTATCCCGCAGAAACACAAACAACCCCGTTGTGTGATAGAAATGGGTCGCTCTGCTCAGACTCCAGCACACATCTGGCTCTGGGGCAGGCCGTATTAAGTCTGACCTGTGGGGGTCAAGTGGTGGTGGATTGAGTCAGGGAGACAGCTATCCAGCCAAGGCCATATCTTGAACGGTGGGAATGTCTGTGTGACCTCTCTGCAGGTTCAGGGGTCCGAGTTTAACTAGATAATCCCCCTTATATGAAACACAAGACCCAGAGAGACATGCTGCTCAGCACCTCAGCCCTCTGTCTATATCTCTCTCTCCCTCTCTCTGTCTCTCTCCCCCCTTTTTTTCTCCCGTTGAGAGAACTCATTTCCCATTATCTTCTCTGTGTTATCCTGGAGAGAGAGAGAGAGGGGGGTGTAGCCTATAATGCGTTTTTCAGTTCCCTAGGGTTGCTGCCACATGTCAGACTCGTTGACAGCCTAAACGTCTGCTTCTTGAACAGAAGAAAAACCACGAAAAGACAAATGCATGTAAATCGTCCGGTTATTACTGGTGCTAAAGCCTGGTGTTTATCTTGCATCATTTAACTCTGAGTGTCTCATTCTCTCCTCTCTCTATCTTGCTCTCCTTCTATCCGCCCTCACTCTCACTATTTGTCTCTCTCTGTATTGCTCTCCCTCTCGCTCTCTCTCTCTCTCTTTCTTTCTTTCTGCCCCCTCTAACTCTCTCTCTATCTCCCTCTATTTCTTCAGGTTACTTCAGGCAGGCTGCTGTGAGGTGAGTTGCAGGGTATACACGGTAATACAGGGTAATACAGGGTAATACAGGGTATCATCATCTCCTGTTGCTGTACAGTGACTCAACCAGCCTGTGTGTCCTATGTCATCTGAAGTGACTACTCCTTTCCTCTCTCCTGCACTCACCCAGTGGGTGCGAGGGCACCGGCACAAAGCAGGAGCCTTGAATCACCAAGGTGGGTGTTAAATAGTGTGGTCTTTATTTCAAACTGTAAACCAGACCTGGGTCAAATACATATGTCAAACCGTCAACTGTTTGTTTCAGCCTGCCCGATACAAGGGGACCAATGTAAAAGTCCAAAAAAGTGCCAATCAAGCTTATACCTAAAGTATTTGAAATATGTATTTGACCCAGGTCTGTGGTTAACATTATGCACTCAGCTAAGCATTCATGCTGGAATGAAACCCACAGCCTTGGTGTTGCCAGCAAACAAGGCTGTAATCAAACCTAAGTCCCTTCAATGAAGCTGCCTTCACTGACATAAATAAAATACTCCAGATTTTAGCTCTCCATCCCCCATCACTCTCTTTCAGCTGGTATCTACTAACATTCCTCTGCTATTTCTTGACGGATTTCCTTTCATTTGTTCATTCTTTCTCTCCATTCCTCTGTTGTGTTCTAAAGAGGCATGACACTGGCATCCTGCGACTTCCTGGGCTGTTACCTTCAGCCCGTTACGCAACTCAACCCCGGTGTTATGTAATAATATTCGCCCCGCTCCCCAAATCGCAGTCGCCAAAAAAACGGAGCCAGCGACTGTCACATTATTTTCAGTGCAGCGGAAATAATTAGTAAATTCCCCTGTCAGACTCCAAATATAGCTATAGAACGCTTAAGCCATCACTCTAACACACACTGCTCTCTCTCTCTCTCTCTCTCCACTACAGCTAGTGAATACACCCTGCACTCCACTCTAGACACCTCACTGATGTCAGTGTCGCCAGCCAGTGTCAGAGTTTCATTCTGCGTACACCAATCCAATGCTTTCAAGTCTACACAAGCGCCCATTGTAGTGATTAGTGCATTGTTATTTTCGTCAACAAAAATAGTGACAAAAATATTCGTCAAACACCTGTTTTTCAGTCGATGAGACCATAGCTAAATAGATCCCAACAAAAACTATAACTAAACTAAAACTATTTTGAGACGAGACAAAATGATCTACTAAAATCTGACTACTACGTGGACTGGACAAGAATGTCTTGGAGAGATTGAGAGCTTTTCGGTGATAAGCACAATTCATATTAGCAGCACAGACGCGCAGCGCAGTTCTGTTCAGCAGTGGGAAGGATGCATCACACCCGGCAAACACAGTCTACATCAGCTGGTGAGCTGCGGGGGAGCAAGCGATGAGTGTGGGCAGACAGGCTCCGCTCCAGCTCTGCCTCCGATTATACACAGTATACACAACTCTCTTGCTTCACGTTAGCTAACCAGTCACCGCCAGACTTCTGGTTAGCTACCCTTTGTCTGTTTAAATTAAAAACAATAGCAGAATTGAGTTTAAAAGTGAAAAAAAACAGTCTAGTTATGTTTTTCTATGCCTTGAGTAAGTAGGTTATAGAAAAGTCGTTTGTCTTTGAATTTGTAGTCTCGCTCAACCCTCCCACTTTTCCAACTGCATTTAGCCAATGTAGCCAAGACTCCGTCTTCTACTCAGAGAAAACGTCTTGATTCTAGCCCTTAGGCATTTTTTTACATCCATAAAGCATATCGTGGGCCGTTCTAAAACTAGGCTACTTGCAGACCGGACCATTAACCATTTGTCAAGGCTACACTTTGTTCAGTCATGTTACTTCATTAGCTAGCTATAGCTAACAACCTGCGGCTCGTTCAGCAGGACACAACGTTTTGGAATGTGTTGAATGAGGAATAACGTCGGCTCTATTCATGGAATTTTTATCTGCAAAGTGGCCCTGGTAACATTATCAATAGCCTATATGCAAATATTTGGTGGCACAATGAAAACCGATAGAAAACTATTTATTGACTAAATTCCTCGTCACTACACTATACAATGACTCAGACTGGAGCACTTGGACCAGGACTCGAGCACTGGGACTCAGACTTCAGCCATAGGGACTCGTGACTTGACTCGTGACCCGACCATTGGTGACTCGGACTTGGACTTGAGCACAGGGGACTAGGGACTCGAGTTTTAGTGACTCGACTATATCACTGGGCGAAATAGTCATTAACTCCCGTTCAAAGTCATTAGCCCCCGTTTTACTTTTGGACATCAATGTGGCAGCGAGGGATGGAAGTGCAACCCATACTACTTTGCCAATACTTTGCGGCACCAACTGGTGATTGTGCCTCTGGCCATGTCTAGACTTGACAGTTCATGCAGATTTAGTATTCTGATCATAGAGCTCTAATCCTGAAATTCCAAACGTGTCATGTGTCTACACCTACATTTAAATGTGTCTGCCGTGTCCACAGTGTGTCCGGATTCCCTTTTCCTGCGCTATATTCAAATGTCAGTATGCATTTTACAAATGGTGGAACAGGCAAAATATGATAACACAACAACTGATGGCACTAGCTAACTACTGTAGCTAACTAGCCAGCTAACCTCTGTAGCTAGCAAGCAAAGCTAAAGAGATTGCAAACGGGTTAGCATAACTATAGCCCCCCCAAAAAAATCTAAATATTAGCTAGCTGGCTAGCATTTATGAGGCCACCAAACACGTTACTCACATGAACACATTTCCTCCAACGTCATAATGAAAAAGTGCCTCTCGGACCCAAAACATACGTTTTCTGGAGACTTGTGGGAGAAGTGCTGATGACGCCGCCCACTGTATGCGCTTCAGTAGCCTGATTGCATCCAGACTAAGGAGAAATCCGCACACAATGCCTTCTGAAGTGGTCAGCCAGATCTGAACAGAATCAGACCACAAAGCCACTTTTGTGTGTCTAGACCCGTGTTATCATTTCGATCTTCGTATTCTGATAGCAAAAGTCGCATGTCAGTGTCAAGTGTTGACACGACCTCTCTCTCTCTCTCTCTCTCTCGTGTCTGTTTGTTTTGTATGTAATGTGCAATATCTATGTAGGCTGAATTAGGAATTTACATGGCAAGATCATTCTTATATAATATAATATTATTCTTATATACTGTATATGTTTATCATTTTTCTGCTGTTGGGAAGAGAATAGAATATGTTATGCAGAAAAATGTGTTGGTAGACTTAATGTATGTATGTGCCCATGGAAGTGAGTGATTCATGTTTACTATAGGTTAATGAGGCAATACAAATGTGATGTGACAAAAAATGAGACTAAAATGAAAGGCCATTTAGTTTATTAAAATGGCCGTCTGTTTTCGTCATTTTGAAAATAACTAGACTAAATCATTATTCAAATGTCAGAAATGTGGCTAACATGCTGACCAGACCGGACGCTCACGTGCGTCCGCGTCCACCATAGCGCGTCATCACTCGCTTGTTGATTTTGTCAAACCACACCAGACGCGATCAGGACACGCAGGTTGAAATATCAAAAAGAACTCTGAACCAACTATATTAATTTGGGGACAGGTCGAAAAGCATTAATCATTCATGGCAATTTAGCTAGCTAGCTTGCTGTTGCTAGCTAATTTGTCTTGGGATATAAACATGGGTTGTTATTTTACCTGAAATTCACAAGGTCCTCTACTCCGACAATTAATCCACAGATAAAAGGGAAGCCGAGTTAGTTTCTAGTAATCTCTCCTTCTTCAGTCTTTTTCTTCTTCTTTGGACTTTATATGGCGGTTGGCAACCAACTTTAAGGTGCATTACCACCACCAGCTGGACTGGAGTGTGGACCTCAGTTCATCTTTCAATCACCCACGTGGGTATATGCTCCTAAAACCCAATGAGGAGATGGGAGATGCGGGACATCGCGTCAAGCGTCACAAATAGAACCAAGTTCTATTTTAGCGCTTGGCTCCACAGATGCTCATTGACACGCGCGAGCAGTTTGGATGCAATGAATGAATAACATGTATGTGTACATTTATTTTGCAACACGAGGGGTGTGGTCAGCATATCACACTTCATTATATTTTTGTCAAAATGACTAAGATTAAACTAAATCTAAAACACACTGCCAAAATTAACACTGGGTTAAAGTTGGTTTGGTAAAGTTTGTGTTTTTGTGAGTGTGTGTGTCTGTGTGAGCGCCTGTGGATCGAGATTGATCCAGTATGGCCACCTCATACAGAAAGTGATGTCACAGCGCTACTCACCCCCTCGGCAGGGTAGGCCTCCCAGCCTAGGTTTCCCAGAGCAGACATGGAGTCCAACAACGTCACTGCAGACAGACAGAGAGAACAGACTGGTTAACACAACACATACTATTACAGCAATAAGACACCAGAGGAAGGGACGGCTGTCGTGGTTATTGGAACATCTGTGCTGTCAAAGGCGGGGGGTGAGGCCAGGTCAATGGGATAGCACTTACAACAGCACATTAGAACAAAATATACTGCCTCAGATTCACACAGGCTCAACCACACACCCTTACCCCTTTCCATAGCAAAGGGATGGAGTGAGGGGTGGAGAGAGGGATGGAGAAAGGCCAAGAGATGGATTGATAGAGGGAGAGAGAAAGGCAAGGGCTGGTGAGAGTGACCGCAAAGAAGAGAGAGGGGAACAGAGAGAGGGATGAGACAAATATCCGGATGGAGAGGCGGACAGAGGGATGGACGGACAGAGAGAAGGAGTGAGGTAGAGACAGAAAGGCCAAGAGATAGCTAAAAGTCTAACTGTGTATTTAGATTCAGATGGAGCCAGTTTCTCCCACGGTGTGTGAACTGTGCTTTCCCTGCCTGACGCCATTGAGCCCTAATTATGGCCTCACCACTGCTAACCATTAATATTTAATTATCCTCCATCTGCAGAGGCTGCTGCCAGCCTCCTCCCTCCCTCCTCTATCTCCCTATCGCTCTCTGCTTTTCTACTTCTTGTGCTCTCTCTCATTCTCTTTTGCATCTCTGCCCTCTCGCTCTTACCTGCTGTCTCTCTCCCCCTCTCTTGCTGTCTCTTTCAATCTGCTTCTCTCCCTTTCACACTCTCTACATCTCCATCTCTCTCTTTCTCTCATTCTGTGCCAGAGGTCTGACTCTGGCCAAAAGAGAGTTACTCCTCGGCTCTTAGCCACAGGTCCCAGATCAGCTGTCCAGGCTCCTGACCTGAAACATCATCAGTTGGCTTTAATAACTGACCCTGGAAACCAGAGGGAACTAGTGCCAAAACCCAGACACGTGCAGTATCAAGGCTAATTTGGCACCTACAGTAGAACCAAATCTCAAATGAGCGCTAACCAGCTAAAAGGCTAACTTCATCTCTCCAGACGTCCAATTCATTCTTGTTGGAAGATGATGAAAAACATTATAGTACAAAAGGACTCTTTTATATCACACTTTTTCCACTCGGGAAAGAAGAACACACCCAGGAGCAGAAAACAGAGTAGACCGCTATATTTTCATCTAGCTCCTGTTCCACATTTAGATATGAGCCTTTCTACATTCTTCCTCTCAGAGGGAGCCTGGGCCTGTGGCTGATGAAACACATTTCCCTCCCCTCGCCACTGAACGTGACATTTCTAAATGAATAAAGCAGTAGGGAGAGTGTGTCTGCTGTGTGCACGGGACATTTATCTAGCCCGCAGGTAGCATTAGTACCATAAGAACAGTCCTACATTTTCTCTGCTGTCTCTGTCTCTCTCTTTATCACTGCTTCCCTCTCTCTGAGTCTTTGTCCCTCTATCTTTCTCTCCCTCCTTCTCTCTCTCTCTGTATTTTTCTTAACTGTATAGTGCCTTCAGAAAGCATTCACACGCCCTGGACTTTTTCCACATTTTGTTGTGTTACATCCTGAATTTAAAATGTTTTAAATTTCGATTTTGTGTCACTGATCTACACACAATAAGTATTCAAATGATTTGTTGTGGCAAGCCTACATAAATTCAGGAGTAAACATGTGCTTAACAAATCGCATAATAAGTTGCATGGACTCATTCCATGTTCAATTATAGCGGTTAACATTATTCTTTTATGACTACCCCATCTCTGTATCCCACACATAAAATTATCTGTAAGGGTCCTCAATCAAGTAGTGAATTTCATGCACAGATTCAACCACAAAGACCAGGGAGGTTGTTCAATGCCTCGCAAAGAAAGGCACCGATTGGTAGATGTTACATTGTAGACGCTGAATATTCGCTTGAGCGTGATGAAGTTATTAATTAGGCTTTGGATGGTGTATCAATGCACCCAGTCACTACAAAGATACAGGTGTCCTTCCTAACTCAGTTGCCGGAGAGGAAGGAAACTGCTCAGGGATTTCACCATGAGGCCAAAGGTGGTTTTAAAGCAGTTACAGAGTTTAATGGTTGTTGACATGAGAAAACTGAGAATGGATAAACAACATTGTAGTTACTCCGCAATACTAACCTAAATGACAGTGAAAAGAAGGATGACTGTGCAGAATTCAAATATTACAAAACATGCATCCTGTTTGCAACAAGGCACTTACAGTGAGGGAAAAAAGTATTTGATCCCCTGCTGATTTTGTACGTTTGCCCACTGACAAAGCAATGATCATTCTATAATTTTAATGGTAGTGTGTGTGTGTGTGTGTGTGAACGACACAAAATGTGTAGAATAGCAGAGAATTAGCTTTAAAATAATTATCGGCCTCGTTGCAAAATATGTGGAATAGTATGACGTTAGCTATAAAACTACACATTTTTCTATATGCTTAATGGCAATATATGTAAAATTGCAGGAAATGAATACTTGCTCAGACCTTACAGGGGGGCTCCGCAAAACTGTATTTGTACAGTGAGGGAAAAAAGTATTAGATTCCCTGCTGATTTTGTACGTTTGCCCACTGACAAAGAAATGATCAGTCTATAATTTTAATGGTAGGTTTATTTGAACAGTGAGAGACAGAATAACAACAAAAAAATACAGAAAAACGCATGTGAAAAATGTTATAAATTGATTTGCATTTTAATGAGGGAAATAAGTATTTGACCCCCTCTCAATCAGAAAGATTTCTGGCTCCCAGGTGTCTTTTATACAGATAACGAGCTGAGATTAGGAGCACACTCTTAAAGGGAGTGCTCCTAATCTCAGCTTGTTACCTGTATAAAAAACACCTGTCCACAGAATCAATCAATCAATCAGATTCCAAACTCTCCACCATGGCCAAGACCAAAGAGCTCTCCAAGGATGTCAGGGACAAGATTGTAGACCTACACAAGGCTGGAATGGGCTACAAGACCATCGCCAAGCAGCTTGGTGAGAAGGTGACAACAGTTGGTGCGATTATTCGCAAATGGAAGAAACACAAAAGAACTGTCAATCTCCCTCGGCCTGGGGCTCCATGCAAGATCTCACCTCGTGGAGTTGCAATGATCATGAGAACGGTGAGGAATCAGCCCAGAACTACACGGGAGGATCTTGTCAATGATCTCAAGGCAGCTGGGACCATAGTCACCAAGAAAACAATTGGTAACAGACTACAGCGTGAAGGACTGAAATCCTGCAGCGCCCGCAAGGTCCCCTTGCTCAAGAAAGCACATATACATGCCCATCTGAAGTTTGCCAATGAACATCTGAATGATTCAGAGGATAACT
>QNTS01000309.1:303163-458273 GCA_003317085.1 Hucho hucho
TGGACATCACATTGTTTCTCTACAGCCAACATAGAAATAGGTATATTGATATTCCCTTCTCTCAGCCAACATAGGGAACACATTATACACTCTACAGAGTATTAGACTGTGACCAGCAAATCAGAACAGCCTCTGGCAACACATTTGGTAATGATGAGAGTGTGTGTGAGCGTGAGCGTGTGCGTGTGCATGTGTGTGTGTGTGAGAGAGAGAGAGAGAGAGAGAGAGAGTGTGTGTGAGTGTGTGACCCGTACTAAGAATCTCTATATGGATACACATCATTACAGCAGCCTTACTGTAGCTCCAGGCTCCTATCAAACCGCAATACAGGGAATAGAAGTACAGGTCAGCTATAGGGAGAGAAAGGAGGGAGGGAGAGAGAGAAAGAGAGACAGAGAGTGAGTGAATGGGGGAAAAGGAGGAGTGAGAGAAAGAGGAGAGGAGAGGTAAGGTAAGGATGAATGGGAGAGAGAGCGGGGTGACCAAAGAAAGGAAGACAGGGACGAAGAAGAGATAGAAAGAGGAGGAGAAAAAGGAAGAGAGAAGATCAATGTCCTCACCTTTCCAAGGTCACTGTCCTTACATGGTGGGGAGACAATCTCTTTAATTCCCCCTTCACACAGACACACACATACAGACACACAGGCTGAGATATGGGCCTGCCGATAACTATTATAGATTAAAGCAATTAAACCACAGACGACCTCTGCCCTCATAAATAAGGATCCCCAGGAACTCAAGGTGTGTGTGTGTGTGTGTGTGCAAGTGCTTGTTTTATATATGCTTGCATCGGCACTACTTAGCATACTGGTGATTGCTTGTGGGAACTCTGTGTGTGTGTGTGTGTGTGTGTGTGTGTGTGTGTGTGTGTGTGTGTGTGTGTGTGTGTGTGTGTGTGTGTGTGTGTGTGTGTGTGTGTGTGTGTGTGTGTGTGTGTGTGTGTGTGTGTCATTTAAAACCCGTAAAGCACACTAAGCAGATGAGGAGTTCAACCCCACTAATCTATGTAATACATGCTGTTTTGGATTGCTTGGTCAAAGTTCAAATCATCCTGATGTATTTGGGTTGCTTTCCTTCAATGACTTGTTCAACATTTATAGGAGTTTGTAAAATGCAACCTTAAAAACAACCATTAAATGGAATATACACCATTTTATTTTTTACATTTAACTAGGCAAGTCAGTTAAGAAGAAATTATTATTTACAATGACAGGGAACAGTGGGTTAACTGCCTTGTTTAGAGGCAGAACGACAGATTTTTACCTTGTCAGCTCTGGGATTCAATCCAACAACCTTTGGGTTACTGGCCCAATGCTCTAACCACTAGGCTACCTGCCGCCACAAGCTCTGTTCCTGTGTGACATGGCAAGCGTTATCGACATCTGGGTCATATTCAGTGCACCGTGTATAAAACATTTTCGCATAGGAAAGCAAGCATTTATCATTGGACAAATTCAGGTAGTCGCTCCCCGTTTGCTTCCGTTTGGTTCCTACTGGATTTAACCCTGAAATCATAGTCACCAGTGCCACGTTAAGCTGCTAAACGTTGTCGAATGTTGCAGATAGAAATGCCATGAATAGAGTCGACATGATTTCGTATTGTACATGTCAGAGAGGCACTACCTGAATTTGTTCTACATAGCATATTTCTATCTGAACGTTCCAAAACGTTGCGTCCTGCCCAATGCGCCCCTGGTGAGTCTCCCCTCAGGGCTGGGAGTGTCAGTGAGTTGAAGCGCCATCTGCTGTTTCACATGCTCACTACACCTCTCTGTCTCTGTCTCTGTAGTAGCCTAAAGGATTTCGCCTCTGCTCAGACCAACTCAAACCACTAATCACATGTCATCACATCACATTCACCTCTGTTAGCCTCAGCAGGAGCTTACAATAGCACATGCAGAACTACACACACACACACACACACACACACACACAGACAGAGCGAGCAATCTCTCAGCTCAACGAGAAATCACAGCGTGTGCACCTAGACTGAGAGAGAGAGAGCAAGAGAACAAGGAAGAGAGAACAGAAGAGATATAGGTTTATTTGCCGCGAGGAAAGACAAAGCAGAGAGTATTTTGGCTCTGAAAACAGGCTTCATTGGATTATACTGCCTACAGAAAACACACACACATGCAGGCACACACACGAGCACATACACAGAGGATGAGAGGGAAACAGCAGGATACTGACATCAACATAGGACTAAGAATTTAGCTAAATACACACAAACAGTATACAGTGAGTGTCATTCCTAGAGAACATTGTTGCTTCACCTATGGTCTTTGGTTCATCGGCCTGCCTTCCCCCTTTAGTCGTTGGAATCAACAAGACATTATAGAACTAACATACACACAAATAACACACAAACGTAAACCTACCCACATATGTATGTAAATCAACACAGGTTTCCTTCATTTCCAATAGATTTCCAAAAGGTCATGCATAGAAGTCATTTGATGATTTTTAAAAGGCCGTGGATGCAGGGCCCAGTTCCGCCCCAGTTCCTCCCCCCTGGATCCCCTGGAATGATCCGTATCACGTTCTGCGCATGTGTGTTTCTTTACCTCTACTTTACACTTGACACGTTTTACCAGTGAAACGTCCACGAAGCATCTGCATGGCAACCATTTGAGCTCAATCAGTTACATGGGAATATGCATTTACATTTTCTTAGTTATGTACAGTGTTGTTTTGAATTATGTACAGGGAGCGAATTTTAAAGCACTACAGTAGCGTACCTGTGTTTTGTTTCAAAGCACATATTTTGCCTAGTGGCGCAAGCTGTTGAGTTGTGGCTGCATTACAGAGAAAAATGTGAACATTAGCACAATCATCCTAAAAGCCCATTAAGATATGAGGTGGTGTGTTTTGTTTTAGAGTAACGTTATACTATGCTATTATATTCGGTTCTGTCACGTAGAATAAAGATAAAATAAAAATAAAAATATATATATTAAATGACTCCCGCAGAAGCTTGGGGACCTCTAGCTGTCGGGAAGAAAGGTCCAGAAAAGTTGGATATGCAATCACTCCGTATTTTATAAACACTGTTGTTTTTGTCATGCTATGTGTGTGTGTGTGTGACATTCAGACAGAACACAACTGAGATTCTCTCTCACTTCACAGCAAACAACACCATCATCACCCAGACAAAACTCACTTCAATGGAGCCGCTCATGAAAGGCTAAACTTGTTATGCCATGATGTTTTATAATAAACTTGACACTTGATCTATAAATGTAGAAGATTATGATCAGGTCAATGAGTGGAATACATAAATAAAATGATAAATCATCAGACTGCCAAACAGTAGCTTTACATATCAATGCGGCTGATGCTTAAGGGCCACAGGCTAGGATGGATAAGGACTGTATGTGTGTGAGACTGAGAGAGAGAGGCTCTCTCTCTCTCTCTCTCTCTCTCTCTCTCTCTCTCTCTCTCTCTCTCTCTCTCTCGGAGAGAGATTGTCAATAGGAGGTTTAGCGCAGCACGCGCAAGCGTATAGAAATCTTTGTTCTAACACCTTACGGAGTAACCGCTGCTCAAGCCACACACACTCCACTACGCCGGGGAAAGGGCGGTGTTCCGAAACCCAGAACTTTTACAAACATTAATTCCCTACGAATAATAGTCTGATTATGTCCTAACTCCGTTTTCAGAATGTATCAAACAACTGGACAACTGGACAGTCAAGTCATAACTGATGAGTTATAACACACACACTAGTTAACGCATGAACACCACCACATTTCCAAACCACAGGGACAAAGTCCACAGGAGTGATTAAATGTCTCAGACTATCCTTATAGAATTTCAGCTACTGAGATGTTTCGATCTCTCCAAACCATCTCTTATTCTGACATCCAAGCCACCTAAAAAAAAGGCCCCGTCCTTGGGTGTCGAGCTGTAAGAGTCTCTAAAGTAGTTCCTTACGAGTGGAGTAATTTGTCAGGAAATGGTCTGCTGTCATTTTGAGCTGAGTATCGATGTTCATACAACAACGAAGTGAGAGGCTCAGCGGCAACTTGACAAATTAATGTAATTGCTATCTTACTCCTGATTTGCACGACTGCTGAAGCCTAGATGGAACAGTAGCCCTGGACTACTTGAACAATTGTGCCATTGTTACTAGGAATAATATCAGTATTATTATCAAACCCTATAGAAGTTGAATGCGTTTAAAAGGTTAAATGGGTTTCCAACCATTGACAACAGGCCTACAATAAAAGCTATAAGTTGTGCTTCTGAAGTGAAAGGATTGCTCCTGCGTAAACCATATTGCCTCCACATCTCCACAGCACTGCCTCGATGCTATACAATGTACTTCAAGCAGAAAATACTCGCACGGTTTCCCAAGCCTCTCCATCGCTGTGTCCTATCTGGCCCATGATTCATTCTGACCACACGGTCAGAGCACTTAACAAGAGAGACTACGGTTCCGTCACCTCACAGCGAATCACGAAGTCAAAACCGTTACAATCATTAAACACTCTCTTACCTTCATTCTCTGGGTAATTCCGTAAGCCTTCACATGGTGCGAATTCGGGAAAAAGAAAAGGTGAGAAAAGCAAAAGGGATGGATAGATCCAAAGGAAGAGTAGTGCCATTTTTCAGGCTGCGCTGCGCGCTCGCTGCATCCCTGTTCGTGTGGAGTTGGTGAGCGAGCCCTCGCGAATGAGTGGAGAGCAGAGGAGGAAAAGAGAGAGAGAGTGGGAGAAGGGAGGAGGAGAGGAAAGAGGAGGAGACGGAAAGGAGGGTCCAGCGCAAGCCAAGCGCTGTCAATCTCGGGCGAGCCGGGTGGTGTGGAAACGCGAGACCTCGCGCTGTCGCGAAACACACAAGCACGAACACACACATGTGCGCTATTCTGAGGACGCACGCGGGCATGCGATCTTCTTCACTCCACCTCGGAGGTTTGGAGAACGGTGCACATGCATACAGAAGGTTTTTATCCAAGGCTGTCTGAAGATTCAGACTGAAAGTGAGTTGTATCTGCTGATGGTTGTCCAGTGGTCATAGGCCTGTTTAATTTAGTTGAATGGGCAGTTAAAGCTTGATGAGATAATTGGGGGGCTCAACAATAGGCCTACAGGGAAACTGCCTGTGTCAGGCTCAACATTGTAGGTCTGCTCTACATTCTAAGAATGACAGCAGCTACAGGCAACAGCTCTCAGAAGAACCCAGTTTCATGGATTCCGGATTCAAATCCAATGCTTGTATGGAGATGTATTCTGGTTGGAATGTGTGTGTTGCGCTGTGATACGATGTGTGTGTGTGTCTGACTGTCGGTATGTTTCTGGGGGTCTAAATTTAATAAATCATGGTTTCTGCCTGTCATATTAAATGTGTGTGTGAAGAGGGGGGAGGCGGGGGAGTGCGCGAGGTCAACCTCAATCTTCTGCTTTTTAACACACCAGACCGAAACAGCGTGCAGGGAATTCAGCACCACGGAGAGAGCACAAGCATTTTAAGAGGACAGATGTACCCATCTCGCTTTGCTTCCCTTGTGTGTGTTCTTTCTGTTTCGTTAAACCTACTAAATTGATGTCAACCCCACAGTTAATTCCTTATTAGAACCTCCATCCATTGTGTCCGCAACATCCAACCCATACGCCTCAATCACACCGACAGCATCATTGCATAACATCGTATGCAGCGTTATCTGGATATGTGTGCAAGAAAAGTTCAACATTCACTTTTTGCTACCATTTCTGTCAAGCCGTCTACGCATAATGATGTAGGTGTGGTCGAGGCCATAGGCAACCAACTACACAAGAAGTACATTCATTTAAAATGGAACGCTGCGTTTGCCTTGCAGCATTGCGTTGCAGAGGCAGTTGCAATGCGTTCTGTGTGGTCAAATTGTATGAGTGGACTTGACAGAAATAGTAGCAAAAGGTGACTGTTGAACTATTGTTGCACACATATCCATCAACCTTAACCTTCTGCTACCATTTCTGTCAAGCCGGCAGTCTACACAAACAGTTTGATCCATATTTTGATAAATCCATCTTATGCACCACACCGAACGCACTGCAACTGCCTCTGCAATGCAATGCTGCAAGGCAAACACAGCGTTCCGTTGGAAATGAATGTAGTGTACTTCTGGTGCACCAAAATGCAATGACGCTGTATGTGTGATCAAGGTGTTATGGTTTAATTTTGCTGGATGTCTAGCCGTATTTTCTGTACTTGACTGCATGTGCTTCGCTTTTCAACTTGCTAAAAGCTAGCTAGTTGGAGTGTGTGTGTACACCAGTTGAAAATATTGAACACGTGCGTACAGCAGCATTTTGGTACACCAGAATTACATTAATTTCCAATGAAACGTTTGCCTTGCAGCATTGCGTTGCAGAGGCAGTTGCAGTGTGTTCTGTGTGGTGCATACGTTGGATTTATCGCACATATGCTTCAAACTGTCTGCGTAGACGGCTTGACAGAAATGGTAGCAGAAGGTGAATGTTGAACTTTTGTTGCACACATATCCAGATTAGAGGTTGACCGATTAATCGGCATGGCCAATGCAAGTTTTCATAACAATCGGTAATCAGAATTTTTGGACGCCGATTATGGGCGATTACATTGCAATCCACGAGGAGACGGCGTGGCAGGCTGACCACCTGTTACACGAGTGCAGCAAGGAGCCAAGGTAAGTTGCTAGCTAGCATGAAACTCATCTTATAAAAAACAATCAATCTTCACATAATCACTAGTTAACTACGCATGGTTGATGATATTACTAGGTTAACTAGCTTGTCCTGCATTGCATATAATCAATGCGGTTCCTGTTAATCTATCATCGAATCACAGCCTACTTCGCCAAATTGGTGATGATTTAACAAAAGCGCATTCGCGAAAAAGCACTATCGTTGCACCAATGTACCAAACCATGAACATCAATGCCTTTCTTAAAACCAATACACAAGTAAATATTTTTTAACTTGCATATTTAGTTAACACAAATTTCTTTTATCAGGCAATATTAACTAGGGAAATTGTGTCACTTCTCTTGCGTTCAGTGCAAGCAGAGTCAGGGTATATGCAGCAGTTTGGGCCGCCTGGCTCGTTGAAAACTGTGTCAAGACCATTTCTTCCTAACAAAGACCGTCATTAATTTGCCAGAATTGTACAGAATTATGACATATCATTGAAGGTTGTGCAATGTAACAGCAATATTTAGACTTAGGGTTGCCACCCGTTCGATAAAATACGGAACGGTTCCGTATTTCACTGAAAGAATAAACGTTTTGTTTTCTAAATGATAGGTTCCAAATTTGACCATATTAATGACCTAAGGCTTGTATTTCTGTGTGTTTATTATATTATAATGAAGTCTATGATTTGATATTTGATAGAGCAGTCTGACTGAGTGGTGGTAGGCAGCAGCAGGCTCGCAAGCATTCATTCAAACAGCACTTTCCTGCGTTTGCCAGCAGCTCTTCGCAATGCTTGAAGCACAGCTCTGTTTATGACTTCAAGCCTATCAACTCCCGAGATTAGGTTGGCAATACTATAGTGCCTATAAGAACATCCAATAGTCAAAGCTATATGAAATACAAATGGTATAGAGAGAAATAGTCCTATAATTCCTATAATAACTACAACCTAAAACTTCTTACCTGGGAATATTGAAGACTCATGTTAAAAGGAACCACCAGCTTTCATATGTTCTCATGTTCTGAGCAAGGAACTTAAAGAGTTTGATGCATCTGGTGGACATGAGGCGTAACGCTACAGTACGTTGGGGGTGCCGCACTAGGCTGCGGTACATTCTGTGTGCCGCATGCGTTCAATACTTTCAACTCGTGCTTTGCTTTAGGTGGTACAAACAGAAGTACATACACAACCTCCAGCTAGCTAGCTTTTAGCTAGTTGAAAAGTGAAACACTTGGGTGTCAAGTACGGAAAATGCTAGACATCCTGCAAAACAAAAGGCATATGTGACTCATATCAGGAAACTACTTCACAGGAGCAGCATTTAAACGTGAACATTTATTTTTTCATCAAAATGCATTTAAAAAAAAAAAAGCCTTCTGGAACAATGCCTTAATAACAAACTTGTATTTGTGGACATGCCAGGAGATGAGTTTGGATTGGTCTGCAATGTAGCACGTGTCTGTCTATAACGTGAGCTGTTCAGTATGTGTTGACAGTCCTTTCTACCGCGCAGTTTTTGAAAGATATAATGTTAGCCACCGAGAACTACAAATGTTTTGCTACTTTTCTCAACAACAATTTAGCAGCCGCTATTGACAGACCAGTAGGAAAGTCACGGAGTGACTTGGCACAAAGCTGGCCAAACAAGATGTAGCTACAAACAAAATGGTTCCAGTCTGCCGTGAAGCATTAATCCATGTACACTACCGTTCAAAAGTTTGGGGTCACTTAGAAAAAGAAATACATTTTTTTTTGTCCATTAAAATAACATCAAATTGATCAGAAATACAGTGTAGACATTGTTAGTGTTGTGAATGACTATTGTAGCTGTAAACGGCTGATTTTGAATGGAATATCTATATAGCCGTACAGAGGCCCATTATCAGCAACCATCACTCCTGTATTCCAATGGCACGTTGTGTTAGCTAATCCAAGTTGATCATTTTAAAGGGCTAATTAAAACAGCTGAGTCAGAAAGTCCTTTTCATTGCAAGTTAAAGCATACTGTTAGTTAGCTAGCAAACATTAGCTTGCTGGCTCGCTAGCTAACGTTATGTGTATGATCTGTGTAGTAATATTATTTGAATCAGGAATCCATTTGCATTGCTAGTTATAGCCAAATGTTAGTTAGCTAACATTGAACCTAGTTTGTTAGTTTTAGCTACCTGCAGATTTATACTACAGCTATGACAATGTTTGTATTGGTAGTAGTATGAGTTGGGGTTATCCCGGTTCATTGTTTAGCTAACTGCCTAGCTAGCTACATGTCTAAACAAAAAACTCCACTTTGGACGGATTATTACATGACCCATTGTCACGGTGTGCGCTACTGGGGTGAAATCAGGTGCAGGAGAGCGGAAGGTGTCGTAAAGGCGCAAAAAGGAAGGAACGCAACAATGCGTCAACTATCCTAGGCCACTACATTAAGTGTCTAGCGCTACGACTAAACACAGTCCAACAAAAGTAACAAAATACAAAATACAAATACGGGTGAACAAACGTTACCCGGTGAAATGAGCCTGGTTCTACACACACATGTAACAACGAATAATTCCACACAACGACATGATATAATTCACAGGGATAAATACATGCCGTAATTACTGGAATGAAATACATGCCGTAATTACTGGAATGCAAACCAGGTGTGAGGTGAACAAGACAAAAGCAAAGGAACAATAATATAACTGAGCGGCGATGGCTAGAAAGCCGGTGACGTCGACCGCCGAATGCCGCTCGAACAAGGAGAGGAGGCGACTTCGGTGGAAGTCGTGACACCCATCAAATTACCAGGTGTGACTGGGGGTGATTACGGCCATTTGTTGTATTTTATAAACATGTGTACATGTCTAGACAATAGTGACCCATCCACAGCTAGATGTGGGTGAGGGGTAGTTATAGCATTTCCTTCACATGACCCATCAATTTAGACAAGTGTGTCGGGTAAGTGTCATCTAATAACAATAAAATATTTATAAAATATTTTTATCTGGACACTTTCTGTTTTTGATATTGCTACTATTCAAGTACTATCACTGTACCGTTTACACCTTCTGTATCCTGTGCATGTGACAAATAAACTTAGATTTGATGTGCTTATCACATGGCCTCACATGTGAATCCTTAAAGAGATGGGTGGGACTAAGGCTTAAGAAGGAGTGAACAATGCTGAATGGGAGTAGACAAAGAAGCGCTCTCCAGTAGGTGTACCAAAACATTCATGGCCCATTTTCTAAAAAGTTCGGTTTATCAACTTTCAAAGCAGATTTACTTTCCCATTGTTCCTCAACTGCAGTGTATGATATACCATTTTCTAACTCTGAGTCTCTACTTTTTTATATATAATTTTCTATTCTACCCCCTTTTCCACCCCATATTTTCTCATCGCTGCACCTCTCGAACAGGCTTGGGAGAGGCGAAGGTCGAGTCACACGTCCTCCGAAACATGACCCGCCAAACCACGCTCCTTAACACCCAACCGCTTAACCCGGAAGCCAGCTGCACCAATGTGTCGGAGGAAACATTGTTCAACTGACCACTGAAGTCGGCCCGCAGGCACCCGGTCCACCACAAGGAGTTGCTAGAGTGCCATGAGCCAAGTAAAGCCCCCCAGCTAAACCCTCCCCTAACCAGGATGATGCTGGGCCAATTGTGCACCACCCTATGGAACTCCCGGTCACGGCCGATTGTGACACAGCCTGGGATCAAACACAGGTCTGTAGTGACACCTCAAGCACTGTGATGCAGTGCTTTAGACTGCTGCGCCACTCGGGAGGCCCCCTGAGTTTTATCCAATGTGCAAAACACAAATTTTGCTACATAAGACCGAATCGAGGCAGTCGTTCACATATGCATCAGGTGGACATAGGACATCACACCAAGCGCAAAATGGTACGCACCATCATCTGGATTTGTGTGCAACAAAACTTCAACATTCACCTTCTGCTACCATTTCTGTCAAGCCGTCTACGAAGACAGTTTGAGGCATAAGTTTGATAAATCCAACTTATGCACATAGCCGCGGGAAGTCGTTTGGGGGTGGTGGTTTATTAATATATTTTTTTCTGCAGCACACTCAGCACCCCTACTTCCTGCGGCTATGCATATGCACCACACAGAACGCATTGCAACTGCCTCTGCAATGCAGCAAGGCAAACGCAGCCTTCAATTAGAAATGAATGTACTTCTGGTGAGCCAAAAGGCAATGTCGCTGTCAGTGTGATCGAGGTGTTAGGCCTATACCTAAACAGCGTTGCATCCACGTTGCTGCTAGTTGATTTCATTTTAACCAAGATTTATTTTTAAAAGAAGAACATAACTAAATCAGTTATTAATCAATAGACTATTGAATGTTGTCCGGACATCTTTGCCCTGTGTTCCAGCTCCTAAATAGTGTTTTAGTTCACCGCAGACAGGTTTGGATGATTAACGCTGGGTCACGACCACAATTATATTTACCACGGATAGCATGTCTTTAGCGCACTTTTTTCCCGAAATGAGGCTCCTGAAAGACCCATAAAAACGTCAAACACACACTGATTTATGTCGTTTCCCCCTATATCCCAGCGTTCGGTTTGTGCTGTGTGTGTGTGTGCAGCGCACTACTTCCAGAAATTTGTTACGGGTCCAATTATGATGGCGATTTGTTCCGTGTGCCGGCTTTACTCAGATGACCTAATTTCCTAGTTGAGTGTGGGGAGGGAAAAACAAGCAGTAGTTTTTTTTCTCTACTTTTTTCTTTTCTTTTCTCATTTTCTCTCCTGCCATGAAGCTGCATTCAGTCGTCTGGTGACAAAACAGTGCGCTGTCATGCATTCCAACGGTGACAACGTGATGTGCCTCTTCAATCCGCGTCACTACCCCCCACCACACACACATCGGAGTAGGCCCTGTGGAAGCAGACAAGCTTCTATAGGTAAACCCGTGCAAAGTGCTCCAACAGCAAACGACATCTGAAGGACTCAGTGGGCTTCATACAAATGGACACATGGACCCAAGTAAGCCACATTTGAGATTTCTGTCATTCTTTCCCTCCCCCCATCGTCTCTGTGTGCCTTTCTCTCTCTTTCTGATGTTTGATCTTCCCTAAAGCTTAGCGTTCATCTCCAGAAGGAAATAGCTTGAAACTCTCTTTCTTCCTCTTTCTCTCCATCCCTTTCTAAAAAAAGCACCGAACCTTCTTTCACTTTTTCTCACTCGTTCTCTCTCTCCCTGTTCTATTCCTCTTTCATTCAGAGTGAACTTCTGTCTCTCACCCTTCACCCTCTGTAGGTCAGTTTGCTTCCCAAATGAGCACCAAAACGGACCCTGGTCGCTGGCGCTTTTAAGAGTGTTTGACAAAAAATGCAAAACTATTTGCCACTACAACAAGGTATGATTGATTAAAGGAGATCACAACAAAATACAGTTTCTTTCACAATCATACACATAAACAGAGAAGAGGGGTAAGCTTCGGGGGACTGATAGGGGTGCAGAGGTGATGACAGGGTCATCTGCCTAGTCAAGCCCAGACCCCAAACCTCATTCTGGTGTCTCCCCCTCCCTCCCTCCTTTTCTTTCCCTCTTTCAGACTCAGTCATGTGGTAATGTCTCTATTGTGGCAGGCTGAAGGCTAAATGGCTGACAGCTTGGAACTGGCATTAACCAGAAAGAAAGACTTCCAGCCCTAATCAGGCTAGTGAGCAGTGAGGGCCTTTAAGAAGAACTGCTGCCTGGGTCTGGGTAAGAAGGAACACCACTGGCTCTGATTAAAAAAGAAAAAGCGAGTGTTGGTCTCTCTCTCTCTCTCTCTCTCTCTCTCTCTCTCTCTCTCTCTCTCTCTCTGTGCTTAGTTTTGCTCTCTTTCTGTCTCACTCTTTCTCAAACACACACTATCTGTCTCTATCTATCACATATACACATACAGCTCTTCCTCTTTCTTTCTCTCATTCACTTTCTCTCTTTCACACACGCACACACACACACACCCACACGCACGCACGCACGCACGCACGCGCACACACACAAACACACACACACAGGCAGACATGGCGATTCGTCATGTCAGAGAAGCTCACAGTGCCGCAACACAAAAGGTGAGTGGGAGTGTGGGAAAGGCCAGTGCACAAAGCCAACCTTGCCCCCGCCTGCCTCCTCTTGGCTGGGGCAGACACAGCCCTCAGCCCCTCTAACCCCTATCCTCATCCACGTCCCCCAATGCAGTACCCCAATCCCCAGCCCCTCAACCTCAGGCCAGACTGTTATCCAGCCTCCTCCACAAAGACAGAGGATCAGTCCCAAATGGCACCCTATTCCCTATGTACTGCACTACTTTTGACCAGGGCCCACAGGGAACAGGGTGCCATTTGAGATGCATAGAGACCACTGCTCTCCAACGGCTCTGGCAGACAGAGATAGAGAGAGTCCGCTCTAACCTCTTCATGCTGCTACTCACAAAGAGAGAAAGTGAAGAGAGAATAGATCTCTACTCTTCGCCAGCTCAGCTGTCCCTGCAAAGACAGAAAGAAAAAGAAAAACAGTCTCTTCCTCTCCCTTCGTTCTCTGTCTCCGCCATCCTTCTGTGCGTACCTGTCTTCCTGTCCATACCTATGCTGCAGTTGTGCGGCTGGGAAGGGGAAGACTGGACACACAAACACATACACACTGGTCTAACTGCTGGGGAAAGATTCACTTACATAACGAGTCATTATTTAATATCTGATAAGTAGCTGACCTTCCTTTCCTGTATCATGAGGAGTAAAGAAGTAAACAATGCACACCCTAGAAGCAAGATGGACACTGCAACAAGGTCTCACAGTCTCTCGTCACAATTAGACGTTTCTTCAACGTTACATTTCAAAGTTGTTCCAAACGTCAAATTTCTAAGTGTTTAAGGTTCAGTTTAGGCATTAACTTCCCATTTTGAAGATTAGGGTTAAGTTTAGACATTAACTCAAGGTTTGGGATAGGCTTAAAGCTAAAATCTCAAAAACAACTTTCTATTGCTGGATTTGAACATGCAATCTTTGGCAACAGAGGCAGATGCCCATCTGCCATTCCTGCCTACAACGCCCTAGCACAGAGTTTCCCAAACTCGGTCCTCGGGGGCCCCAAGGGGTGCACATTTTAGTTTTTTGCCCTAGCACTACACAGCTGATTTAAATGATCACCTAATCATCAAGCTTTGATAATTGAATCAGCTGTGTAATGTTAGGGCAAAAACCAAAACGTGCACCACTTGGGGTCCTCAGGACCGAGTTTGGGAAACGCTGCCCTAGCAAAACCGAAACCTACTTGAACGTAACAGTGCTCACTTTTGCCCCTAGTGGCCGGTTTCCACGTCTACTCCCAACGTCCTCAGACATGGATGGACGTCAAATGCAGACTTGTATCGCGGGTGACATGACTGGCACAGACTGGCAGAGCTATCAGTGAATCAGACAGGTGGACAAATTAAACTGCCGCGAAGGAGCACTGCTGATGGACGCCATTTTGTGCCTGCAATCTCCCCACACAGGTCTGAGGGCCTGAGTGACAGGCAGTTGGCAGTACAGACTGTTGAGTCAGGGGAAACTGCACTCATATCCTGCTTGGTAAGAGCCTTATTGATGAGGGACGTCCAGAGCGAGATAAAGATTCATTTGATTGTATGAGGGATGTCAATCAATCGTCCTGCCTCTCACGCTCCACTGTACTCCTCTTTTCCAGCAATTCCTCCTCTCTTCTCCAATAAAACTGATATATCATCACAAAGAAGTGTTGAACAAGGGCAGAACATGTCCGATTAAATGGTTTAATATGTCACCAAACATTCACAATCTCTCCCCTCATGCATTGTATCCCTGGGCAGACCTAGGAGAGAGAGATATACATGTGTATCTAGCCACACACACACATGATTTGTCACCATCTCTCTCGGCACAGAGAGGCCTGCACTAATGGACACACTGTGTGTGCTAAACAAATTAGACCCATTACTGAGAGAGAGAGAGAGAGAGAGAGAGAGAGGGAGAGAGAGAGAGAGCAGAAGAGAGGAAAAATTATACAGGAGAGAGAGAGGGATGAGAGATAGAGAACAGGAGAGAGCAACAGAGAGGAGATAAAGGAGCACTAGATAGAGTGACAGATGGAGGGAGAAGAGTGAAAGTTAATACAGACAGGGGAAGAGTGAGGGGGGACAGAGCGAGATAGAGATTTATGAGAGCTAATAGAGTGAGGGAGAGACGTGAATAGAGAGAGAGAGAGAGACAGGAGCAGAGATGGAGAGAGAAATATGTGAGAGGCACAGTAATGGTTATTGGGCACTCTGCAGTGTGGGTGTGTGTGTGTGAGAGTGTGTGTGTGTGAGAGTGTGTGTGTGTGTCTGTGTTGGATAAGCTGGTCACTGGTTCCCGGAGGTGTGTTCTAGGACCATCACCAAGTCTAGATGTCTGAATAGTGAATACACTCACACTCTCGTGAGGGGGAGTAAATGCATTATTATTTATCACACATAACTCTCTCTCAATCACGCATGCACACACACACACAGGCATGCTGGCACACATGTATGCATGCATGCACACACACTCACACACACACACACACACATAACACTACACTGACTGTGAGCCAGACTCATCTATCTCCATGCATACATGTGTGTGTGAGGTGTAATTAATTTAACCTGGCAGGGTTGGGAGGGTGATAGCCATAGTGATTCTCTCTCACGTCTGATTGTTCCATAATCAGATTGACACACAGTCAGACAGAGGGGGGTAGGGATGTATTCCTCTTTCTCACCACCTTACCCTTTTTCTTTTTTCTCCATACTACACTTCCTCTCCTCCTTGCTCCTTCCCCCCTCTCTCATACAGCCTCATCCTCCATCTTCCTCTCTCTTTCGGTCTGCTCCTCCCTCCCCCTCACTTATCCTCTTTCCTCCTCCCTCCCCCTCTCTTCCCCCGTGGAGATATAAACACATCATCGTGTCTGAGCACTGATCACATTACCTGTGTTAATGTACCCAATAACCACAGCACCTACTGTGAGAGTGTGTGTGTTTTTGTGTGTGTGTGTGTGTGTGTGTGTGTCTGCATATGTTTGTGTGTACAGGCTTACCAGCTGCCTCAGGTCTCCGGTGATCTATACAGCTATCTCACTCACTGATCAATATTTATATTTCAGAGAACACACTGGCGAGAAGGATCCTTTTATATCGTAAAACGTCTGATAAAGCAGATACAGTGGCAAGAGCTCTAAATTAAAACATTTCATCGGTATCACTGGTGCTCCCAACGTAAACAAGTTAGGAGCACCACATTAATTTTAGGAGCACCAGATTATATTTTTTTAATTGATTGAGGTACAGTCTATATTGGGCCTATATGAATTCTAGCTACTTTCGAAGTACATGTTGTGCCCTAACACTGTAAATATGTGTATGAAAAATGTGTATGCAAAATGTACATGTAATTACATACATATACATCATTTTGTCGACATAAACAGGAGACTTCTCCCCCCCCCCCCCAAAACATTGTGTAAAAGCACTATTTTCCTATTAAGATGCAGTACGTCTCTTTAAAAACGTCAGGTTTGTGATGATGACATGCAAGAGATCTGTCATTCAGTCATTGCTATGATCATTGATCTCCTGAAGAAGCTGTCCCTTTTCCTTTCTTTCTGTGCCACCAAATGTTTGGATATACTGGTCAAGTTACCAGAGGGGTATTCTACCAAGCAAGCTATACTGAACAAAAAGGTAAACTCAAAATGTAAAGTGTTGGTCCCATGTTTCATAAGCTGAAATAAAATATCTCATAAATATGCACAAAAAGCTTATTTTGCTCAAATTTTGTGCACAAATTTGTTAGTGAGCATTTTTCATTTGCCAAGATAATTCATCCACCTGACAGGTGTGGCATATCAAGAAGCTGATTAAACAGCATGGTCATTACAGAGGTGCATATTGTGCTGGAGACAATAAAAGCCACTCTAAAATGTGCAGTTTTGTCACTCAACACAATGTTCCATCTTTATTTTATTACTTATCGTCAATGCAGTCTTTGCTGTGCTTGTCAATACACCTTTTTTCCTACTCCTATTAATATTTGTTTTATTAAGTCATACAAAAGTGTTACATTGCGTGAAGTTTAAAATGCTAAATGTGTAATGTGATATATTTCAACACAAAAAAACACAAATTAAGTGGATGATGACGCAATTATAGCAAGAGGGAGGGAATATGATTTCATTGGTCCTCATCTCACGGCTCAGTCATTTCATTTAGGGTAAGTGGACTTAGCTGTGAGTTAGCCTGCGCCAGAGCAGGTTAGTTCTGAAGCATAACCATGTGAAGAAGGGGTGCTGAGGTTGCTATAGCCCCCCAACCCTACCCCCTCTTCCCCACTGGAATGATGAACCGCCCTTGCTGTCTCTGCCTGGCCGGCTCCCTCCTCTCCACTGGGATTCTCTGCCTCTCTGCCTATGTCCCTATTACGGTAGCTGAGTCACTGGCTTACTAGGAGGCCTGCTCTTCCATGCCGTCCCTAGGAGGGGTGTGTCACGTTGTGCCAGGCTTTTTTTGTGCTACACTCGACTTGAGTGGGTTGAGTCACTGATGTGATCTTCCTGTCCAGTCTTGTGCCCCCTCGGGCGGTGGAGGATATCTCATGGGCTATACTCAGCCTTGTTAAGGGTAGTAAGTTGGTGGTCTGTTGATATCCCTCTAGTGGGGAGGGGGCTGTGCTTTGGCAAAGTAGGTGGGGTTATATCCTGCATGGTTGGCCCTGTCCAAGGTATCGTTGGACGGGGCCACAGTGTCCACCAACCCCCCCTGTCTCAGTCTCCAGTATCTATGCTGCAATAGTTTATGTGTCAGGGGGCTAGGATCAGTTTGTTATATCTGGTGTAATGCTCCTGTTTTATCTGGTGTCCCTCCCCTCCCGGAGGACCCCTGCCCTAGGACCATGCCTCAGGACTACCTGGCCTGATGACTCCACCTGGTCGTGCTGCTGACCAGTTTCAACTATGGAACCCTGAGCTGTTAACCGGACGTGCTACCTTGTCCCAGACCGACTGTTTTCGACTCTCTCGCTCTCTCTCAATCTCTCTCTCTTACTATACCACAACTGCTGTCTTGACCTCTGAATGCTCGGCTATGAAAAGCCAACTGACATTTACTCCTGAGGTGCAGACCTGTTGCACCCTCTATAACCACTGTGATTATTATTTGACCCTGCTGGTCATCTATGAACGTTTGAACATCTTGAAGAACAATCTGGCCTTAATGGCCATGTACTCTTATTATCTCCACCCGGCACAGCCAGAAGAGGACTGGCCTCCCCTCAGAGCCTGTTTCCTCTCTAGGTTTCTTCCTAGGTTCCTGCCTTTCTAGGGAGTTTTCCTAGCCACTGTGCGTCTACATCTGCATTGCTTGCTGTTTGGGGTTTTAGGCTGGGTTTCTGTATAAACACTTTGTGACATTTGTTGATGTAAAAAGGGCTTTATAAATACATTTGATTGACCTGCTTCTATCTGGTTGGGCGACAAGCAAGCCGTGAAACCATGACGCTAACAAATCTGTACTCGCTTAATTCTCTAGGGCACTCGGAAACAACAGTACACAATATTTTTTCACAGTTGAACAGTGCTCTCAAAATAACTCCTTGTCTAACAGCTAAATATTCTGTCGCATATGCAACCAAATTGTATGCACTTTAGAGCACTGATGGTGGCAGTGGTTCAGATTGGGCCATGTTTACCTGTTTTTTCTAGAGGGGATTGGGACACAACATTTTTTGTTGTTGAAAACAAACTTTCACTGTCAATATGGGTTGTTAGTAAGCTGCAAGTCCACATTTGGTGGTGTAGCTGCTAGTCCATATTTGGTGGTGTAGCTGCAAGTCCACATTTGGNCCTCACAAGTCCTCAACTGGCAGCTTCATTAAATAATACACGCAAAACACCAGTCTCAACGTCAACAGCGAAGAGGAGACTCTGGGTTGCTGGCCTTCTAGACAGAGTTCCTCTGTTCAGTGCCTGTGTTCTTTTGCCCATCTTAATCTTTTATTTTTATTGGCCAGGTTTTGTTGGCCTGAGTATCTCAAGATAAGCTGTAGACCACACTATCTACCTAGAGAGTTTTCATCTGTATTTTTCGTAGCTGTCTACATACCACCACAGACCGATGCTGGCACTAAAACCGCACTCAATGAGCTGTATACCCCCATAAGCAAACAGGAAAATGCTCATCCAGAGGCGGCGCTCCTAGTGGTCGGGGACTTTAAAGCAGGGAAACTTAAATCAGTTTTACCTCATTTCTATCATCATGTTAAATGTGCAACCAGATGGAAAAAAATTCTAGACCACCTTTGCTCCACACACAGAGATGCATACAAAGTTCTCCCTGGCTCCAATTTGCAAATCTGACCATAATTCTATCCTCCTGATTCCTGCTTACAAGCAAAAATTCAAGCAGGAAGCACCAGTGACTACTTTAAAAAAGTGGTTAGATGAGGCAGATGCTAAACTACAGGACTGTTTTGCTAGCACAGACTGGAATATTCTTCCGATGGCATTGAGGAATACATCACATCAGTCACTGGCTTTATCAATAAGTGCATAGAGGAAATGTCCCCACAGTGACTGTATGTACATACCCCAACCAGAAGCCATGGATTACAGGTAACATTTGCACTGAGCTAAAGGGTAGAGCTGCCGCTCTAACCCGGAAGCTTATAAGAAATCCCGCTATGCCCTCCGAAGAACCATCAAACAGGCAAAGCGTCAATACAGGACTAAGATCGAATCGTACTACACTGGCTCCGACGCTTATTGGATGTGGCAGGGCTTGCAAACTATTACAGACTACAAAGGGAAGCACAGCCGAGAGCTGCCCAGTGACACAAGCATACCAGATGAGCTAAATAACTTCTATGCTCATTTCGAGGCAAGTAACACTGAAACATGCATGAGAGCATCAGCTGTTCCGAACGACTGTGTGATCACGCTCTCCGCAGCCGATGTGAGTAAGACCTTTAAACAGGTCAACATTCACAAGGCCGCAGTGCCAGATGGATTACCAGGACGTGTACTCCGAGCATGCGCTGACCAACTGGCAAGTGTCTTCACTGACATTTTTCTGAGTCTGTAACACAAACATGTTTCAAGCAGACCACCATAGTCCCTGTGCCCAAGAACACTAAGGTAACCTGTCTAAATGACTACTGACCTGTAGCACTCACGTCTGTAGCCATGAAATGCTTTGAAATGCTGGTCATGACTCACATCAACACCATTATTCCAGAAACCCTAGACCCACTATAATTTGCATACCGCACCAACAGATCCACAGATGATGCAATCTCTATTGCACTCCACACTGCCCTTTCACACCTGGACAAAAGGAACACTTATGTGAGAATGCTAGTCATTGACTACAGCTCAGCGTTCAACACCATAGTGCCCTCAAAGCTCATCACTAAGCTAAGGATCCTGGGACTTAACACTCCCCTCTACAACTGGATCCTGGACTTCCTGACGGGCCGCCCCCATGTGGTAAGGGTAGGTAACAATACATCTTCCACAATGATCCTCAACATGGGGGCCCCTCAGGGGTGCGTGCTCAGTCCCCTCCTGTACTCCCTGTTCACTCATGACTGCACGGCCAGGCATGACTCCAACACCATCATTAAGTTTGCTGATGAAACAACAGTGGTAGGCCTGATCACAGACAACGATGAGACAGCCCATAGGGAGGAGGTCAGAGACCTGACAGTGTGGTGCAAGGACAACAACCTCTCCCTCAACGTGATCTAGACAAAGGAGATTATCGTGGACTACAAGAAAAGGAGGACCGAGCACGCCCCCATTCACATCAACAGGGCTGTAATGGAGCAGATTGAGAGCTTCAAGTTCCTTGGCGTCCACATCACCAACAAACTAACATGGTCCAAGCACACAAAGACAGTCGTGAAGAGGGCATGACAAAACCTATTCCCCTTTAGGAGACTGAAAAGATTTGGAATGGGTCCTCAGATCCTCAAAAGATTTTACAGCTGCACCATTGAGAACACCCTGACTGGTTGCATCACTGCCTGGTATGGCAACTGCTCGGTCTCCGACCGCAAGGCACTACAGAGGGTAGTGTGTACAGCCCAGTACATCACCGGTGCCAAGCTTCCTGACATCCAGGACCTCTATACCAGGTGGTGTCCGAGGAAGGTCCTAAAAATTGTCAAAGACTCCAGCCATCCTAGTCAGAGACTGCTCTCTCTGCTACCGCACGGCAAGCTGTACCGGAGCACCAAGTCTAGGTCCAAGAGGGTTCTAAACAGCTTCTACCCTCAAGCCATAAGACTCCCGAACAGCTAATCAAATGGCTACCCAGACTATTTGCACCCCCCTCCCCCCCTTCTACGCTGCTGCTACGCTCTGTTATTATCTATGCATTGTCACTTTAATAACTCTACCTACATGTACATATTAACTCAATTACCTCAACACCGGTGCCCCCGCACATTGACTCTGTACCGGTACCCCCTGTATATAGCCCCGATATTGTTATTTACTGCTGCTCTTTAATTATTTGTTATTCTTATCTATAACTTTTTTTAAAACTTTTTGGGGGGGTATTTTCTTAAAACTGCATTGTTGGTTAAGGGCTTGTAAGTAAGCATTTCACTGTAAGGTCTACACCTGTTGTATTCCGCGCATGTGACAAATACAATTTGATTTGATATGGAAACGTCATACACCCTGCCCAGCTGTGAATTACCACAACAACCACTTGGTGGCAGTAGGCCTATACTGTAAGAAGTCGGGACACACAGACACACACACACTGACTGCCTCCTTTCTCTTATGTTATCCCAGAAATCCTATCCCTATAATCAATGCTGAATCTCTACCTTCTCTTTATACACTTTATTTCATACTTCTCTCTTTTTTATGGTTCTCTTGGCATATGTGACGCACAGTAATGGCGGTTACATTGGAGCCGAAACCCAGATCCGATTCAATGACGCCGTTTCAAGCTGTGGGTGAGTTTATCCAGTAAGATCTCCCTCTGTTACATGCACAGATGAATAGGGGTTAGTTATCAGTATATTTATCATAAGCTTTGGGTTGTTATTACACATTGAAACCTGATTGTGGTACTGCGAGGGCAGATTTCCTGCCTCTTAGGGACACATGGGGGCGCTGTGAGACAGAGTTTCCTTTGGATTCTTCACCGCCAGTCTGCAGTGGTTTTAAAGGCTTGGAGTTCGGGCCTTGCTTGACTGACAGTGAGTGAAAGCAATAATAACCTCAAGGCTAAATAAGATCCAATTAGCCATACAAATACACAGGAGACAGGCTAGTTAATATAGTTTATTTATATGAAAAAAAGTTTCAAACTAAAAATGTTCTGTAAAAATGCATATTCATAGTGTTAATTTCCCCTTCATTCATATGGTACACTCATCTCTTATCAACACCTTCTTTCTATCATCCCTCGTTTCTTTTTGCCTTTTCTATCATTTGGAAGGTAGGAATGTGCAAGCGGGGTCACTATGGAACACACTCTACTAACAGGATAACGATTACTGCTTCCCCCCACACAACCCCCACCCAATCAAAATAGAAAATAAACAAAAAGCTATATGATTATCATAGTCACAAAATAAATCTCTTTGGCATACATCCCCTGCCTCTTACCTCAGAAAAACATACTCCCAACTTCCTCCCTGCCTCCCCAACCCCCCAAAAATCAAGACAGAAAAAAACATCTCTTCCATAACAATGCACATACTTTGTGGAAACGTCAGTTGTAGTAGCTGTAAAAGGGTGCGGGCCTGCCAGACATGACATCTTGGATCGTACACACGTTTTATGTTGAAGCACAATGTATTAAGTCCACGATGCATATGTATACTGTGTCGGTTGAGTGTCTGTAACTGTTGGTGAGCAAGACCGGTCCACAGGAACAGAGGTGAACCAACCGCACCAGCTGAAGTTGTGGTTGAGTGTGCTTGGAAGACCACTCGACTGGGAGAGAGTGGTTGTAGACAAACCTTTGGGGAAGAGGGTGCTTGTCTTGGAACCTCAGACCCAGCAGCAGTCTGGATCATGGACTGGACTGGGGAGATAGACAGTTATAGGCAGCACTGCTGCTGTTCCAATTAGCCACCGGTCTCATAACGTGACGAAAAGCATTTCTTGTCTGAACTCAATGTTACTGGTTATTGTTGAGGACTACTGTATGTGGCTCTGCATACCGCCATGTAAATTATACACATGACGAAAATGTAAAATAATGTGCAAGGTAAATATGCAAGGAAACATCTAAAACCAACACAGCATCTAAAAGTTAAAGTTCAATTTCCCTCCACATTAACTGTAACAAAGCAACTTTTCATTTTGAGGAACACTAAATTCTTGTTGTTTTTTTCTTTTATTTTTCTTGTGTTTTCTGACAACAGTCCCTGATTGGCCAATGTCTCCCCATGAAATAGGGGTTTCCCTTTGTGAAATCCTCGTTCAGCTGTCCCTCCATGGTGTTCATGCCAATTTCACTCCTTCCATTTTGTGCCTTCAATGGAAGAGGCAGTTATTTAGACATAATCCATGTTTCATGTGGTCTTAAAATGTTGCAATTATACTATGTTGAGTTATTCATGTGTGTACTATGCAATTGACTATGTAACTACAGAGCTGAGCTGTCTGTGTTTTACAGCCATTCTGGGCGTGTGTGTGTCTGTATGTATATGTGTGCTGGGGAAAGTATGGGCTGAGTCTGTGCATTAGAGGAGCTCTGTGTAGCTGTGTGTGTGTGTGTGTGAGTATGCATCTATATCACTGACCTTGCACTGTGTGTTAGAGGGGCTCTGGGTAGGCCTGTCGGGGATCGTAGGCCATCTCAGGCATGTACTGCTCATGCATCTCTGCTTCCAGTGGCATCCCGTCCATGCCCAGGTCAGAGTAGCCATAGGGTGGGTAGCTTCCATCCAGCTCTGAGGAAAGGAGGGAGAGAGAGATAAGAGAAATATAGAATTCACAGGCCAACAGAGAGGCAAGCTCATCTAGTGTATTGACACTGACAGACAGTGTGCAAGCATCCAAATTATTAGACAGGCAGTCAGAAAGGAGCTTTGCTCCCATCAGCAGACGTTTTCATGTGACGGATGGAAAGAAGAACAGGAATAACAATCTCTTCACCTTCACCTCTATTCTATTCCATTAATGCTTTTTCATACACTGTTTAATAATGTGAGCACTGCACTATGGATTAAGCATCAGCAGCGAAAGGACGGATGGTGACTAATGTACCACACACACACACGCACGCACGCACGCACATTCACACACTGGGGGATATATGAGGGATAGAGTTCAGAATTATAATTAAAGATATTGAGATGAGGAGGATTTACTGTATGCAGAGAGGGATGGACGAGAGGAGAGGAAGACAGAGTGGAGATTCACAACTAGGACATATGACAGAGACCTAAGCTTAGCTAGAGAAAGACGCCGTTTGACTGCAAAGAGATAAAGTAGTGACTGATAGAAGTAGGGGAAAAAACGAAAGATAAATTCACCAGATAGAGAGAGACAGAGAGAGCGCCAGCGTTTTCTATAGAGGAGAAGGGTTACGCAATCACAGGAAGGAGGGAGGGAGCATTAGCCGAACAGTGGAAAAGAGAGAGTGTGTGTCAACTCAGCAGCGTGTGTGTGTGAGAGAGAGAGAGCGGGATAGAGTGCGGGAGATCGTTTGACGATGATAGATGGCCAGTTAATGGAAATGGAAATGACATGGAAATGTGACCAGAGGGGAAATAGATAGATACCTCTGAATTTAATTCCGTCCCAGCTGACAGCACTCCTCCTCCCACCCTTACCACCCCCCTGACACCCTCCCCCCTCTCCAGGGCATGGAGGGAGCAGACACATCAGAGAGAAACACACACACACGTGAACACACATGAACGGACATGAATGCACACACACACACACACACCCACACTCTCTGCAGTGTGGCCAGGGGGCCGAGTGCATTGTATAAACAGCAGGGGTCCCCCACACTCCCTGGGGTCTGATGGACTGCTGAGGGGAAAAGGACAAGACCTGACTCCGGCTTTCTATAGACACGTGTCTCTCGTTTTCCTCCTCTTCTCTGATGCTCACTACTGTGTATGTGTGTGTGTGTGTGTGTGTACGCGTGTATATGAGAGAGAAACTCAATTATTTGGGATTTTTTTTTCTCAATCATGTTCAAGTACGTGTTTGTGTGTGTGCGTGACTAGTGAGATGAGGGCAGACTTTGCTGTGACATTGCTTACACGTTGTTTTAATGATCACCCTCTGGTACACACAGTCCACTTTCCTGTTAGTGGCTCGTCACAGCCACTAACAGGAAACCAATCAAGTGGCACTTAACCTAAATGAGGTCCGACTCTGGTGTGTGTGTGTGTGTGTGTGTGTGTGTGAATCCATTTAAATCCGTGTGTGTCAATCCATCTCTGCCTCTCTCTCTTCTGGTCTGCGATCTATCTCGCTCTTGCCTTTTTTTGGTGAAACGCAGTAGTGTAATGTAAGATGTTCATTGCAGTAGTATAATTAAGCATTAAGGCCTGAGGAGGTGTGGTATATGGCTGATGTACCATGGCGAAGGGCTGTTCTTACGGACGACGCAACGCAGAGTGCCTGGATACAGACCTTAGCCGTGGTGTATTGGCCATATACCACAAACCCACAAGGTGCCTTATTGCTATTATAAACTGGTCACCAACACAATTAGACCAGTAAATAGTAAATATTTGTTATACCCGTGGTTTACGGTCTGATATACCACGGCTTTCAGTCAATCAGCATTCAGGGCTTGAACCACCTGGTTTATAATCTAGCATCGTATACAATAGTGGTGTACATTGGTGTATTGTACTGTAAGATAGGACTGGTCTACACTCACCATCTGCCAAGTATGCAGCTTGCATGGGTACAGCATTGTGGGCCTGGAGAGAAATAGAGGGATTGAGAAATATTCATGTAAATCTGTACCATTATAACTTCAAAACACTATACTTTTACCGATTCCCTTCTAAAAAACAACAGAGGCAGATGTTGACTTTACATCTGGTGCCAACGACGCTCAGTCAGTAAATCTATCCCTTTGGAGTTCGATACTTCCTCATGGCGGATGTAGTGTAAACAGTAGACCTGTCTGCTTTGGGCCTCCCTGTCTCCTTTCCCCTTGACAACCTGATGAGTCAGCAGGTTCCCGGCTCGATGTGATTGATTAACACCTGGGCCAAATCTGCCACTAATCCAATCGGTGAGCCTCGATAGTGGTAATTATCCAATGAGCTTTGGGAGCCTGTGGCGATGTGTGGGGCTCGGAGATACTTAGCGCATTAGGCATGCAGGTTTTGAAATCATGTACAAACACTAGATAGAGTTAGTTGTTGGCGATTCATTCTTATAGTAATGCAAGCATGGAAGGTAAACATACAGATTGATTACTGAGTGGTATCGATTGTGTGTTGTGTATTTGGATTTTGCTACAGTTTTTCTCTGAAGCAATGACTGACCTGAGAAATATTGTATTGGTTTAAAGAAATCCAAGGGTGGAGGACAGTCAAGCCCCTATAGACAACTGAGATGAACCTTAAAGGTGTTTAAACAGGGCCAGCCACTACTGATCCTTGTACTGATCGCTCCCAGGCTATAGGCGTCAGAGGCTTACCATCTCCCAGGCCGCAGGGTCGTGTTTGAACAGTGAGTGGGTGAGCTCCACGGACACACGCTTCCTGTAGTCAGAACTCTTGTCCTCCGAGATACGGAAGAGAACGGCTGCCGCATAGGTGGCTGTGAGGGAGAGGTCGGGGAGAGATGGAAAGAGGGAGTGGGGGAAAGAGAAGAAGGAAGAGATATCAAGAGGTTGTTTGTTATTGCCTCTATGCTATGACAGTTATGATGAGTACTCAAAATGCTAATGGGGTACATTGAGAAACATTGAGAAAGTGAGATGGGCAGAGAGAGGTGGGAGGCAGAGTATTAGAGAGATTTAAAGAGACAGAGAGTCATGTTTGATTAGTCAGCACACATTATTAAAATAAAATGGAGAGAGCCCAGGGAGAGATAGAGAAAGAGGTCATATTTGTTTGTAAGAGGTCTGTGTCCATATGCTTGTGAGAGAGAGAGAGCGAGAGAAAGAGAGAGAGATAAAAGAAAGAAAGTGTGGTGTTCCAAAAGGATTCTTCGGTTGTCCCCATAGTAGAACCCTTTTTGGTTCCAGGTAGAACCCTTTTTGGTTCCAGGTAGAACCCTCTTTGGTTCCAGGTTGAACTCTTTTGGGTTCCATGTAGAACCCTCTGTGGAAAGGGTTCTACAGGGATTTCAAAGGGGTTCTACCTGGAACCAAACAGGTTCTACCCAGTACCAAAAAAGGTTCTACAAAGGGTTATCCTATGGGGACAGCTGAAGAACCCTTTTAGGTTCTAGATACTTTTTTTTCTAAGAGTGGAGGAGTGTCACGTGTGTGTGTGTCTATTTGTATGTACAGTATATGGGACTGTTTTGAAAGCCCAAGTCTTTAAATAAGAGATATTTGATTGTTTGTTGAAAGTCCAAGAGTCTAAGACCAATATAAAATCCACTAAAGCATAAAGCTGCTGTTTATGAAGAGACTGACCGATGCCCTCGTTGCTGGAGTGCAGCAGCTCCATGAGTGGGGCGGAGGCTCCCTCTGCGTCGATCATCTCCGCAGACTGCTTGTCCAGGGCCAGCTCACACAGCACCCCCGCAGACACACGCTTCACATTCTCCACATACGAGTACAACAGCTACGGATGGATGGAGAGAGGAAGGGAGAGCTCAGACACTAAAATCTGCTAAAATACACCAAAACTCACAAGTACACACATTCACTTATTTTCACTCTCTTTCCCACTTTCTCTCTCTCACACAAGTGCATACAACACCAACTGAGAGTTTGGTGGATTAGACATTAACCTGTACAAAAAGCGGGATGGTCTGCATGCTGGCGATCTCTCCCCTGTTGACAGGGTCTCTGGCCAGGATGTGCAGGGCTCCTGTACAGCCCTCCACTATCTCCTCCATACGAACACCATCCTGGGAAGAGAGTGAGGAAGAGATTTAGGAAGTGTGTGTGTGTGTGTGTGTGTGTGTGTAGTATGTGTGACTTTGTGAAATCCTCTGTGGGATGATACATTGATGTATGGGTTTGTTTTCAGCACTGTGTGTGTGTGTGTGTGTGTGTGTGTGTGTGTGTGTGTGTGTGTGTGTGTGTGTGTTTGTGTGTCTGATCTACTTCATGTAAGCTGGTTTGACAATCTTAACAATACAACAGCTGGGCGCCATTCACTTTGACACTCAGAGAGAACTGTATCCCAATGGCTTCAAAACCCAGTAAAATGAGTAATAGACTTAAGAGGGTGTGTTGGTGTGTGTGTGTGTATGTGTATGTATCCTGCCTCATGTTTAAGTAAACCATTTACAGACAACGAGCAAGGGGAATGGGCCTGTTGTGCTTAGTAATCATTTTTGGCTTGCCGGAAAAAGCAGACAGGTGAAAACCCGAAACAGGTGGAAGCATATGTCTGCAACCTTCTGCTGAGAATCAGTGAAAAACTCCCTGGTCGTCTCTCACAAACGTAGCCTACATTTCTAATTTTCCCTCAAACCACAGCTCTCTGTCTATACTGGTGAGTATTGTTGTGCAGCTCAGAGTTCAAAGTGGACCAGTGGACTGAAATGGATCTCTGTCACTGGGTCTCCCTATAGGCCAACTGGTCTACACTGAGTTGGAGAGGTCTGGGATGGGGCGTGTGCTGGAGCTGGGGCATGGTGGTGACCACTGGACTATCCTGCTGGGACCCTGTGTGGCGCATTGCACCCCTTTACTGAGTCTGAAATACAACCTACTTGTTTTACAGTGTGAGGAACTGTTTCAAACACAGAGAATGCAGTCTTGGAATTTTGATGTGATTTGATGTGCAGAAGTGTTGAAAGAATGTTGCCTTGAGTGAGTGCTTCAGTGTATTTGAATTCTGTATTTGGCTGAGGTGATTGTGTGATATGGCTAGCATGTAATGGAGTGGATTCATCTGTGGTATGTGGGTTGCAAAGGAGGCGACTCACTCTGTATAAGTGCTGTAACTGTGAGTGACTTGCATATTTGTGGTGAAGGTGACTACTTCTATCATTATGGATTATGCCAGTGTCATTCCTGTGATAGTGAGTCTTATGTGTTGAATGGTGTCGTGACTGACCTGGTACGTCTGCTGAGAACTGGAGGCGTGTCTCTGGGTGTCCTGGTGAGCCTTCAGCAGCAGGTTGACCAATCGGGGGATGGCTCCAGCATCTCTCAGTGGGACCTGATTGACTGGGCACAGCGCCAGGTTTCGGATCAGACCAACCGTGGCCTATGGGAAAGAGAGGGGTGGCGGGTTGAACGTAGCTGTATGGATAAAGTTGTTACTGCTACAATACCTTATCCACAAATACATGATATACTGCATGATTATGAGAGTGCATGTATGAAAGCATACAGTACACATCTAGTAAGGACTTGGCACTGCAGTGTGGCACTCATGTGAAAGAACGCATACGTACCTTAAGATATACACCTATATGTGCGACTGTGCAAGCGATGCTAGCTGCGGCAATGTAACTGCAGTCACATTTAACAGAACGTGAGATGCCATCTCCTGAAATTATGGTCTGGCTTACCATAACCCTGCCCTGTCCTCTAATGTTTCCTCCCATTTCACATACCCCGACCCCTAGCCCCAACAGGGGTCAATAACATCTTATATAAAGTCCCCTTTTAAAAACCTCATCATTCATTTCACTAAATAACATCATTATTTCACTAAATAAGAATATTCCCTTTATTAAAAGAGCTCTGGCTGGATTGAGAATCCTCCACTGGCGTGTGCTGTGGTGGAGATCTGGTTGCCTAATCCTCCACACACACAAACATGTGCGCACACACACACACACACACACACACTCCCTGTTGTCTGTCAATGAGGAGTGCAGATCAGGAGGAAAATTCAGGCATGGCTCGTAGCATCTGTCTACGTACTGCACCGAGAGAGAGAGGGCGGAACGATTGGCTAATTCAGCCTGTAAATTAATGATTAAATCCCGCTTAGGCACAGACATGTATGTGTACGCAGTCACAGATGAACATACACACGAGTGCATTCCAGCATTCCCAGGTAAATATTTATATGGCTCTCTCTGCTTATCCATATGAGTTTGGATAGACAAACACACACACACACTCCGCCACAGTATGAGATTTAAATTCAGAAGGCGTAAATGAGTGATTAGGCACAGCTTGGTGCAGAGAGACCTTCTGGCTGACGTAGAGCAGAAGGAGGCAGAGATAGAGGAGTGTGTGTGTGTGTGTGTTATGGAGAGAGCAGTGTGTGTGTGAGGGAGTGAGCTGTGTGTGAGTGTGTNGGAGAGAGAGAGCAGAGTGTGTGTCATTCATGTTCTTTGTGTGGGAACTAAATACTAGTCAATCAGAGCTAATGAACTCAAAAAGCCTAATATCCCCCAAATGGGAAGTGTTGCATACATGGTCAAGTAATCGGGAACAAGGTGCCAATACATGGATAGCTGGCTGCCAATAGGCCTTAGAAAACCACAACACCTTTCTTTCCGTTGGAGTAGAGGATGAGAGACATCAATGTTTACCTGGTGCTACAGATGGGGGAGATGTGTCACTGGAGTCATGAAGACACACATGGCCACTTGTCAAGTGCACATGCATAGGCCTACATGCACACACAGAGCGAATACAAATACTCTTAAAAGGATTACTTTACTCTGTCCTTTTAGACTAATGACAGGTGAAAAGACTAGATAGCTGCCTTCCATACTGCTTTCACTCACTCATCAAATACTTTAAGATCAGAATTGAAGGAAAGGACACAAGGAACGAACACCTCGATGGACTATTGGGACACAACCACGACACACAGAGAGGCTAGTGCACATCGGGGTAAAAATAAAGGGCCATTCTTGTGGACCAGTGCCCATGGGAACAGAGCAGGACAGCAAGACACACAAGCACACTCGACCATTGAAGTGTTCTGATCCGATTGGCATGAACTCAAGCGTGCTTCACGGATGCTGCTTGCTGGGAGCGAATCAGAGGAGCATCTCGAAACCAATCAGCGATCAGACACTGAAGCACGAGGTTGGAGGGGGAAGGGAACCTAACCTTCCTTAACATACTAGTTGACTGTCTAGATCATAAGAGAGGAAAACTACCAATCATAAAGCAAAGATGACATTAATTGGTAGGTGGTATCTTTAAAACAATGATAACATACTATTGATATTACTATTAGTAGTATCCAACTATTGCTATTCTGTATTACTGTTGATATTACTATTATGCCTACTATCATCTTACTATATCTACTGTATATCAATAGCATAGCTAATAATGTTACATATTGGTTTACTCTCATACTAGGCTGACATTTTAGCATTATTTATTTCGTTGAGAGAGTGATTATTCTGGCAAGTTGAGCATTAAATTATCTTGCTATCTCTAAATCCACCTGCTGTCAAAGATGGGTGTGCACTATTCTCTGATGAAACAATAACACATTGATATAAATTCATAAGAAAAGCCACTGGATTCAGAGAAGAATCCAACCAATCTTGTTTTCATTGCTAAAAAATGACAGCGAAGGCCTTGCAAATCCCAGATGATGTTATCATTGTTTCACAGTGACATTGTTGTATGAAGCATGTGTCTCTCTCTCTCTCTCTCTCTCTCTCTCTCTCTCTCAAAACAAAAAGCCAGGGAGGTGACAGTGTGAGCCAGCGGGTGTTATCCCAGCAGGATTATGGGAGGCACGTCCTGTGCCCTGCCTCGGGGTACAGCCCAGTACCCTGCCTGCACTACATCTCGCATAGTGAACAACTTCTTCCACTATGCAGGTCTCACTCTCACCAAAACATCCCCTCTGACCTGCTTTAATTTAAAAGTAATTCTTCATTAAAGTACTACAATTTTCAAACAACATTCCAACTAAATTAAGGGCTCTATACAATCTCTAATGCTGAAATGTTACAGATTCCGCAATAGAAATGTTAAGGAAATTTTAGATTGGGCCGATGTATGCAGTGTGTGTGTCATTCAATCACGCTGTAAAGCTGAACTTCCACAATGCCAATTTGGCATAGTGGTATTGGCACGGACTACCTGCATCTTCACTGCAGCCAGGGGAGTGTGTGTGTGTGTTGTGGTGGTTGATGTTGTTTCCATGTTGTTTCCAATTAAAGCCTCAAAGAAAATGCATTAATATGTACAGTGCATCATACATTGCAAAGATGTAGTTATTTAGGTAAACAAAAGAATCACAAAGACAAAGCAGCCAGCCAAACAACACAACCGAACACTCAAGCCTGACAAAACAATAAACAAAAGATCAACTGATCAGACAAAACAACCACAACCAGCCTGCAAACTTCACTATTTGATCCTTCACCCCTCACCTTCAACTTAACCAAAGTTCAGTATTGGAGCTACCAGACAGACAAAACAAGCACAGTATACCTTTTTCTCAGCTCTTCCCCACTCCCATCCCCTCCCCAACCAACTGTCTCCCCCCTCACCTTCACCACAGGCCAGTAGTGGGGCTGCCCCAGCAGCTTGACAATGGCAGGAATACCATAATGCAGCCGCACAGCATTTTGGGCCAGCTCGGCATCCTGGTGGCGTGACGTCAGGTGGCGCAGGGCGCAGACGGCGGGCTCGGCCACGTCCTCCTTTTCTCCGGCCCGCAGCACGGCGTGGATGAGCGCCTCGACGCCGCCACACTGCGTGACCAGGGCCTTGTTGCGGGAGTTGTTGCAGGTGAGGTTGGACAGGATCCCTGTGGCGCATGTCAGCATGTTGACATCGTCCGAACCCAGCTGTCCCACTAACACCTGCAGCAGGCCATCCAGACCCTCCTACAGAGCGGGGGAGGTAGGAAGCGGGGGAGGTATTTGTCTTTGTTCATTATATGTTTTACTGTAGAACTCCAACTATGTTACTGTCTCTGTAGAACTCGATGGTATTGTCTCTAACAGGGGAGAACGACTGCCTCATTGAAGCCACAGAAGTTCACGGCCGATCGCGGGATTGTTAGCAGAAAACAGGATCTCCCATTATAGTGAATGGAAAAATGTCAATCTTCGTGGTCCATCGTCATATAAATAAATAAATGTTTTGAAGACAATCATGGTACCAATAATTGCTTTTCTAACACCAGATGTATGTCCTTGAACTCGATTATTTTAAAATCGCACACAGAAGAAGCTATAAGGATAATTTAGTTTGCGAATGGCAGCCTGCTGTACCCTGGTCGGCCTTCAACTTGAATTACTCAATGAAAGCGGGCAGCACTGAGCTAGCCTGCAACGTCACTTCCTGGTTTAGCTCAAACTATGCATGTTACATCTCCATGAGAGTTAATCTTAACCGACTTAATTTGGCTTCAATGCGCTATAGAGTCTTCACATAGGAATAGATCATGTCACGTGATCGATGGCTTTGTTCATTCATATCTATAGTGTTTGGTCTTTGTAAACTCTGTACTATCTCTGTATTACTCTATGGTACGGTCTCTGCGGATTCTAAATGGACTCCTGACCTCTTACCTGTTTAGTGGCAGCATCAGACAGGTTCCTCAGGGTCCAGAGGCAGTTCTGTGTGAGGCGCTGGCTGGAGCCAGTCAGGTGCTGTCCCAGGGCTTGCATGCCCCCTGGAAGGATGAGAGAGGGAAGGTTAAATGGCTCTTTTATGGTAAGGATGAGACAACAAACACACGCACAGACACACACATATGTACGGACACACACATAACACACACCCTCCCCAAAAACACACACACACTCACCAGCTTCCACTATGGCGGGCTTGTTGCTAGGGCACACTGAGAGAACTTTAAGCACACGGCTGGTGGTCCACAGCAGTTTCTCATAATTATAGTTCCTCATGATGAAGACCAGCCCCTCAGGGCCCCCGTTGGCTAGGATGATAAGCTGAGAGGAATAACAATGAAAACACACTGTCATATACAATGAAATATCGTTACAGAGTTTGGACATTACATTACATTGCATTATGAATTGTCTCACATATGATTGTTAGAGTAATAATAGCAGTATGTGTATTTGAATTAATTATATTCACTTAATGTTCAGTATTTTACTGATGTAATACAGGGTACATTGCTAACACAATAAAGGGTTTAACATTTGGTGCACCAATGCAGCTGCAAGCAGCCAGTGGTAAGGACATGTACAGTGTGTGAGTGCACGTCATGTGCATATACACCCTTGCTCTCCTGCAGTGCAGCTGCAGGTGGCACTAAAAGGGATCACATAATCCAGACCTGCAACTACACACACACTGTGAGAGGAAAATTGCAAGACTATGTTATAATGCTGTAATTGCATCAAAGGGTTGTTTAATGCAACAGAATAAGGGGTTGTTAGAATGCTCATCTGTGTGTGTTCTACTGAGGATGGGCCTCTAGAAGATTTACGATGTCTTTGGGTGATACCGCATTCCAGAGCATGAGTTACTGTTTCTGTTCTATAAGGTACCAGGGAGAGATGACCCCAGGGCCAGACCCTGGTACACAATGAGATACTGTCTGCTGTGAATTATAAGTATCTTTCATACAAATCTTAACCTTGTGACTCATTCCATACATCTGTTGTTTGTCATGTAGACTGAAGGGTGTGTATCTTGGCTATAAAGGACCTTTGTATCTTTGTCTCGGGGCTCTCAACGAATCATCTGAGGGTGATTCGTCGACCAGCCATCATTAACGTAGAGCACTCATTCAATTCACTTTATATGTGTGTGTTGTATTGACCTGCTCCCTTACTAATAAGTGAATAAAGATTTAGTTTAAGTATAACTCTGACTTGTGTGATACGTTTGTCTCTCCTCAATTGATGGTAATGAAATTAACCACCACAACACACACACACACACTCCCCTGGCTGCAGTGAAGATGCAGGTAGTCCGTGCCAATACCACTATGCCAAATATGATGGCTCAAGCATTATCCGCATGCATACACGCCAAAGACGTGCCCCCCCACCCCACCCACCACACACCTTGCTCTCCTGGTTTCCGTAGGAGAGCAGCTGCAGGCAGTCAGTGGTGATGGCCAGGAACTTGGGGTTGCTCTTCTTCAGCAGGGGCACCATCCTCTGCAGGCCGTCGGCCAGGCGCACCGCCATCTTGGCTCCCTCCTGATGCAGTAGCAGGTTGTGGAGGGTGGTGATGGCATAGAACAGCACTGACTCCATGGGAGAACTGAGGGAAGAGGAGAGGGGAGGGGGAGGTAAGAGGAGAGGGGAGGGAGGGGAGAGGGAGGGAAATAGTGAGAGTAGGTTGAGAAAAAGAGAGGCAGAGGAAGAGAGGGAGGTATGAGAGAAATTAGCATGACCTTTCTTTTCCCAATTAGTTCCCTCTGAATTTCATTAGCTTGAATTTGTAAAAAAAAAATGCCCTTGCTGCTCTTTGTATCATTAAAAAGCACATATTTTTCTATCATGAATCTGCATCTAAGTCCCTATTTGACAGTCTTGTACAGGCAGGTTTTTCCATTTGTATTTATCTGAATTTTGTTTCTGAATTAACTAAATGTCTTGATTTAGTTTCTGTCTGATGCCTCCTAGACTGTTATACAGGGTTTATACTGTGTGAACAGAGATAAAGAGACTCTCTGCCTCTATGAGAAATTAATATGAAAAATGGCCGCCACTTATCGTGAGGTTAAAATGAGTCTGGTGGTCAGGTTGAAATGATCTGCAGACCAGTTTGGCCAAGTTAATGAGCACAGCATGAAACCTCATTTCTGATGGGTAATAATGTGTTATGCTAATATCTTAGCCTGCAGGCAGTAGTGGACATGGTGGTGGGGATACACACACATAAGCATGTACGCACGCACACACGCACGCTTGCATACATGCAAACACACACACACAAATGAGCACACACAGCACGTACACAATTGCAGAAGCAGAGACAGGCCAGAACAGTACGTTCCTAAATCATCTACCCCTCAACATCCATTCCTCCCTCCTCTCCTACCTGAGCATGCGGACCAGGGCGGGAATGCCCCCGGACTTGAAGATGGCGAGCAGGCCCTCTCTCTGGTGGGACAGGCTGTGGAGGACGCTGGCAGCACAACGGGCTGTCTCCATGTCTCCCGTGTTCTGCATGGCCCGCACCACCGCCGCCACCATCTGGGGGGACTGCATCAGCACCCGGCGAGACGCCTCTTTCCGCGTCAGCTGGTTCACAATCATGGCCGCTTTGTTGACCACCACCTGTGGGGAATGAGACAATGCATAATTGTGCATTTCCGTGCATGCAAAATGGTGCCATTGGGTTGGGACCCATTGTTAGGTCTGCACATTTCTTTAGGGTCATGGCTTTAAGGCATAGCTGATTTTAAACATTGCACTTCAGCAATTCATTGGTACATTGAACATAGGCATTGATAACAAGATTTAGGAACAGATCACGTCTTGAGTTTGAAATGTGAGTAGAAGACAGAGAAGGACTGGGTCCATCATGACTTTCAATCATAATCAGAACTAGGCTTCAACACAAGCAATGTTGTACACTGAATCCTTTAAGGACAGCTGAAATTATGTTAAATGACAATATAAACCTATAGAGGATTTGTTTCTGGGGTAGTCCTAATCTGTGTCCAATCTAACTGGCTCAGTCATGACCTTGACAAGCACAGCGACAGCCACAGAGAGCTAGGAGCTAGTCAAGCATGGAACTGGATCAATGCTAGTCAGCAGGACGGTGCTCAAGTGTGAGCAGGAACAGCACACAACAGTGACAGAGTCAATGTCACTACTAAGGACATAATGGTACTTCTATAGTACAAGAGATACAGTGCCTTCAAAAAATATTCATACCCCTTGACTTATTCCACATTTTGTTGTGTTATGGCCTGAATTAAACATTGATTAAACATAAAAAAAATTCTCACCACACAATACCCCTTAATGACAAAGTGAAAACATGTTTTTAGAAATGTTTGCACATTTATTGAAAATGAAATACAGAAATATCTAATTTACATACTTTCTAGAAGCACCTTTGGCAGCGATTACAGCTGTGAGTCTTTCTGGGTAAGTCTCTAAGAGCTTTCCACACCTGGAATGCCCATTATTATTTTCAAAATTCTTCAAGCTCTGTCAAATTGGTTGTTGATCATTGCTAGACAACCATTTTCAGATCTTACCATAGATTTAAGTCAAAACTGTAACTCGGCCACTCAGGAACATTCACTGTCTTCTTGGTAAGCAACTCCAGTGTAGATGTGGCCTTGTGTTTTAGGTTATTGTCCTGCTGAACTGTGAATTAATCTCCCAGTGTCTGGTGGAAGGCAGACTGAACCAGGTTTTCCTCTAGGATTTTGCCTGTGCTTAGCGCCATTCCGTTTATTTTTTATCCTGAAAAACTCCCCAGTCCTTAACGATTACAAGCATACCCATAACATGATGCAGCCACCATTATGCTTGATAATATGGAGATTGGTACTCAGTAATGTGTTGTATTGGATTTGCCCCAAACATAACATTGACACATTTTTTGCAGTATTACTTTAGTGCCTTGTTGCAAACAGGATGCATGTTTTGGAATATATGTATTCTGTATAGGCTTCCTTCTTTTCACTTTGTCAATTAGGTTAGTATTGTGGAGCAACTACAATGTTGTTGATCCATCCTCAGTTCTCTATCACAGCCATTAAACTCTGTAACTGTCACCATTGGCCTCATTGTGAAATCCCTGAGTGGTTTCCTTCCTCTCCGGCAACTGAGTTAGGAAGGACTTGGGCTGTTGCATTGACCATGTTATCGCCACACAGGCAGTCATGAGTCGTGACCACAGTAAAATTCCACATGACTGTTGAGTCACAGTAATCTCCTTTTATGCACTCTGGACATGCTTTGGTAGTAACCGATTTGCTAACTACCATCAGGTCCTAACGGCCTGGTACTCAGGCCTCTATTTCCCTCTAACCACTCTGACATCCATGAAAATGCTTTGAAAATAACATCAAACACTTATCATCAAAACAGTTGGCCTATCATACTTTTAAAACTCACCTCACTGTGAAGATTAATTTGAAGAAAGAAGTTTAACAGCAGGTTGAAACAGTGTAAACATGGTCGTTGTGGATGTTGTTTCAAAGCCTTAGACAATGAAATGGACAGCCTTTCTAAGGTGATGATTCATTCAAAACACTCACGCATATTAAAGCTTATGCATAGGCTTATGAGCCCAAGCCGGAAAAAAAACTACATTCAAATTATGATTGTGCCGTTATACAACAGATAGCCTAGAGCATATTATGCATGGTAGAAAAACATAAAAAAACACTGATTTAAGACGTCTTGGTACATAATTGTTCTAGCCTATGCTCCAAAAGTAAACAAATTTGAGTAATCGCCTTTGAGTGTGGACTGTATTATTATGCATACTGGATGGACTGGTTACCTTATGCTACTCTCCAAAATGTATATCCATGAGTCTGGGAGAGAACATATAGCCAGTCCTAGGCGATGCTGTTGGCTCATTGTTTGTGCAGGGTCGGCTTACAGTTAGCCTACAATTAGTGAATTTGTATTTTATTTTGAATAGCCTAGTAATAGGGATTTAAAAGAATATTTTCAGAAATAATTGAGTGTCACATTACCTTCAGCTATACAGAATATCTCACCACCATGCATTTCCATCTCCTCCTCTCTCTCCTTTATCCTTTCTTGGGCACGCAGACGGGCTGTCAACAATGGTTTTGTTGCAAAAAGACGTTACTATTTATGTTCCCCAACAGATTTCACTTGGTTTCCCAAATTAAGCGCTGGGTAGCTGCAGGAACAAGGTTTGAGAGCCCATGGTAGACAGAGTTTGGGCAGAAAATCACGTGTCGGGCAGAGGGAGCATGCTCCTCAAACAGTGGTTGACGCGTGGAGTGAAGTAAGTGTTGACCTATTTTCAATGTTTACTAAAAGAAAAATTATACAATTAATATTTCTTTTTAACCAGAGATTCATTGGCCTTGGCTAATTTTCTGTGAAGAACATGTAAAAGAACACATTTTCATTGAGTGCACACTGTGCACCCCCCTACAAATGTATATTACATATGTGGTGATCGGGTCCACTGGACCCGAGGGTAATAAAAGTGTGGAAAAGTGTGTTTGTAGGTGAAAACAAGTCAAATTTAAACAAAAAGTGTTGCAGTGTGCCTTCACTCTGTCTTCCTCCTCCCCGAGCCTGCTGTTTCAACCTAGCACCAAGAACCTGTCTGTCTCTCTCCCTGTCTCCCGCTTTTCTCGCACTTTACCCTTTGTAGTGTCTGAAACTACACAATGTCTTGTGGGAACCTGCACAATGTTATTACAATACATTATTTCGATACATTGTAAGAAAATCTGTATTTTCCCACACTCTACCCCAGCCAAGTGCAAATTGGGGGAGGGACACAACAAATAAATGGCTTTGCATGTGTGGCTCCTTACCACAATCAACCAGCATGGCAAAAATAATCTCTGCTCAGAGGGCCTTAGCCATTTTTTGCAGAGATAGAAGCTAGTGCGGAAGGAATGTCTTCCACTTTGGAAGATGAAGTATTTTCAGAATATGAGGATCATGTCTCTGTCAATTCGGAGTCTGACAGTGAGTTGGAAGAAGAGGATGAGATTGACCCTCAGTCAGCTCCAGGACCAGCCCGTCAGCAGCAAGCCCCAGGAACAACACGTCAGCAACCAGCTCATCAGCAGCCTGCAGGCGGAGAAATATGGATGTAGAAAATTTTTGAAATTGAATGGTCTTCTTGCCCAAGGAATGAGCCACCCACATGGCTGCCAATGTGATAAGGATGCAACCAAGGTCGACGCAGATGGCGGTTACTCATGTGCAGGACATAAAGTCTTCTTTTGAACTGTTCATCCCAGACACACGTGACACAGGGACTCTGTGGCCACAACATCACATGGGATAACTCATGAGTACGCTGCATAGGGATGGGAGAATCTATGGCCAGGAACATCAAAAAACGGAAATCATAATTGATTACAATGACACAAAAGGAGGGGTGGACAATTTAGACAAGCTGGTGACTGGCTACAACTGCAAAATAAGAACCCTACGCTGGCCACTTGTGATATTCTTCAACATCTTGGACAACGCGTTTGTCATCTGGATGGCGTTGAACACAGATTGGAACAGAGGGAAGCTCCAGAGGAGATGGCTCTTTCTCGAGGAGCTGGGCAAGACATTGGTAAGACCTCAAATCCAGAGGAGGCAACATATCCCAAGGACCCCAGCTTCTGGAGTCATCGTGAGGAGGATTCAGGAGAAGGATGCTGGTGCCCCATTCGCCCGACCCACAGAACCAACAACTCCAATACTAGAAGTAAGTGTGAGTGATGTTGTTGCATGTGTGTGTCTGACCCTCCTACCTTGGCCTGCTATAACTATATAATGTATGTGATTGAGTGAGTGAGATGTTAGTACAATTCCTGAACTGTTTTCTGAGTGTTTTCATCATTGTAGATTGCAGCAAGAAGAAGCACTGCGATGTGTGTGGACCCAAGAAGGACAGGAAGACACAGTGCACATGCATCAAGTGCAATAAATACATTTGCAACACATACACAGTAAAACTCTTTCCCTCATGTGGTGTAGACCGGCCTTAATTTGTGTTCAATGTGTTCAATGGGGTTCATTTATCATTTTCATAAAATACTGTATGTAAAATTTGTCCTTCCAATTTGTTCAGTTCAAAGCAATTAACATCAATAGTGATGAAAACCTTGTTTCATTTATATTTGTTCAAGATAAACATGATTTATTCCACCCATGTCTTGATTATAATAGATCTTTGTTTACAAAAATTGCATTTTATAAAAATAATAATAATAGTGCCTTTATTGATAAATGTGAATGTGGCAAATATTAACCATGTATGCTGTCTATATTGCTTGTAATTGATAAGTCAACATCTAAGTACAAAGTATTTTGACGTAAATTGTTGTGGCTGTAATTGTTTTAAAGACCCAATAATGTTGTGGGTCCATCAGACCCGGGAACATTGGGTGAATAACAAAAACATGAACACCACACAATTATAATAACATAGGCCTACAGTAGGCCAACTCATATTCTGTTCTTCTGAAATACATTTTCTTCATATCATAATGTTTATTTAGAACTGACTAAAATAAATAATGGATTCATTGTGATGGTGTATTTTAAATAGATGTATTAGACGCTTGATAAATGTAGATGTTTCAGCAGCTTGTACGTGTGGAGGCCTGGAGATGCTAAACGTGTTCATGTTAATTAACGGTAAATTACCGTGAGACCGGCAGTCTTTTGCATGACAATAACGGGCTGACAAATTTCATGACCGCCACAGCCCTAGGAAGGACGCCTGTATCTTTGTTGTGACTGAGTATATTGATATACCATCCAAAGTGTAATTAAAAACTTCACCGTGCTCAAACGGATATTCAATGTCTGCTTTTTTTTTTACCCAATTACCAATAGATGTTCTTCTTTGCAAGGCATTGGAAAACCTCCCTTGTCACTGTGGTTGAATCTGTGAAATTCACTGCTCGACTGAGGGACCTTACAGATGTGTGGGGTACAGAGATGAGGTAGTCATTCAAAAATCATGATAAACACTATTATTGCACACAGAGTCCATGCAATTTATGTGACTTGTTAAGCAACTTTTTACTCCTGAACTTATTTATGCTTGCGATAGCAAAGTGGTTGAATACTTATTGTCTGAAGACATTTCAGCTTTTCCTTTAAAAAAATATATATTTCTAAAAACATAATTCCTCTTTGACATTTTGGGGTATTTTGTGTAGGCCAGTGCCCCAAAAAATGGCAATTTAATGAATTTTAAGTAAAGGGGTGTGAATAATTTCTGAAGGCATTAGATACACACAGTACACACGTTTATCTTACAATAGTCACTGGCTGAATCATTTCCAAATCAGCCTATTTGTTTAAACAGTGTAATAGAGTTTTATCAAAGATTGCTCCCAGCAGGCAGCATGAGGCTGTTGAGGGGCGGAGGAGGGACAAGGTCATCTTTTGGAATGTCTTTAATCTAGAAATCAAAGGCCATCTCTTCTACTTGATTAGCTGCATCACTAATTTATTAATACTGATTGAAGGTTCAGATTGTTTTTAATAGGAGCACATTGGAAATAGTGTTGTTTAATGCATTCATGTGTTAACATCGGGGCTTTGTGAAAATTGGATTTATAACAAAGTGAATGTTTTTTAACTCTTAGAGATTAGTTACCGGATCATCATCGGCCAGCAGCTTGGTGAGCTCGGGCACAGCGCGAGTGGCCAGCTCGGCGTCATCCTGGTAGTTAATGAGGTGGACGATGGCGGTCTTGAGGAGCTGCGAGGGCTCAGCTAGCCGCTGGACGTTCGTCTGCTGACCGGGGTCAGTCTGAGTAGACAGCACCGCCTCGCCCTCCACCAGGGTCTCTGGGAACATGGCCGCTCTCACCCGCTGGGCCCGAGTCAGGGTGTACTGGGCCTCCATCTCTGGTGGGAGAGAACGATGAGAGAAGGATAAGAGAGGGATGAAAGAGGGAGGAAAAAGGGAGGAGGGGGAGATCATTGGATAGGAGGTGATAGTTTGAAAGTTGTTCTAGCCCCTAGTCAGTGAGTTTCTCAGAAGAAGAACCATGCCTATTTTAAGACATGAAGCCAGTCCAAACTGGCCTGTGTACGTATGTGATGGCGTATGAGCGAATGAGTGAATCACAGCATGATTATGACATTGAATGAGTAAGTGTTGACCTATTTGTACAGATAGACAGAGAGATGTAGAGACATGAAAGAGAAGTAGAGCAGGGGGGGAAAATGGAATGAGAGAGAAAGGGAGGGATGGGAAGAGAGAGTGGGAAGTGGGAATATGAGACAAAGGGAGAGAGAGAGAGATAACTTATACCTGTAGGGTTTTCCACCAACGTGGTGGTGATGGCATACTTCTTGGCACTGTACTCTGTGCCCTCATCATCTCGAACAGTGGTGGCGCCTGATTGGATGCCGGAGTCATGGGCGTAGTACGTCTGCTGCCACTCAGCCACCTTCACCGACCCCTCTGCCTCGTTCACTGTGAGGAGAGGGAGAGAGAGAAGAGAGAACGAAAGAAAGAGAGAGAAGAGAGAGAGAGAGGGAGAGAGATAGAGAGGGGACAGGTTGGAAGAGTGACATAGTGTCTAATTATCACTTTTCACCATCCTAGACCCTGGACTAACCTTCTGACACAGTGGACATGTAAAACGGGCTATAAAAATAGTGTGATTGATTGACTGAGAGCCGGTGGTCTGTTGTCTCCCTTAGCACCATATTCAGACACTATACGTATGCTCAGCCACTCTGAAGGGACACTGAGTGGACGGTTGCTAGTACAGCAACACCGTGCTCCAAGCTTTGGTTAATCAAGAATGATTCTTAGCAGATTAAATGAAGCCAGTGAGTCTTTAACAAAATACTTACTTTGCATGGACATCATCACTGTCCACTCTCAAAACTGGCCTTTAGAGAAAACTTTCTGGAAGAGAGGAAAAAAGAGAAAGAGAGAACATTAGAATCATGGTCCTGTGTGGCTCAATTGGTAGAGCATGGCCCTTGCAACGCCAGGGTTGTGGGTTGGTATTTTGGTATTCATTAGGATCCCCATTAGCAAAAGCATCAGCTACTCTTCCCGGTACGAATAAATACAAAATGTATGAGCTCACTACAGTAAGTCGCTCTGGATAAGGGCATCTGCTAAATGACATGAATGGAAAACGACTATCAGAGAGCTAATAAATTGAATAAAAACTAATGCATCCAGAGCAACTATACATTACAATGCCCTTATTCCTGCGGGACAACTCAAGTAAAAACAATGGAGCATCTACTGTAATAACTCATTGTATAAACAACTAGCCTATTATCTGCCTGGTAACAACTGAAAAGTTAATAAAACACCTTTGGCTGTTGATTTGTTTCACTGAGTCCAATGCTTCCATGTAAGTGAGGCACAACTAAACTAGACACTCCAAACCATGTAAAATTTATGCCGATATAATATTAAGTGTCCCCATAAAATCTAACTAAGTTTGTGCAGCATGACAGTAAGGACTGAGAGTGGCGTAAATGGGACAGACTCCATATCCCGTCCCTATGGTACAGCCTGGCCCAACTACTGCAGGGCGGGTGGGGGGGGAGAGAGACGGTGACATTTAAGAAGTGGTGAGCGTCACTCCCTGAAAAGGTTTCTCCTTTACGTTTGCCGAACAATGCTTAATTCATGACTATAATTAGGCCAATGGTGGAGATGAGCGACAGAGGGAGGAGGCTGGCGGTGGTGTTGCAGAGAAATAATCCAAATGCATTATGGGAAAGAGCATTGTCCCCTGCTGTTTGTGACAAAAATTCCCCAAGAGACATCAGAGAGCTTCTCTGCATGTTTGTCGCTGACGTAAATAGCTGCAAAGTACTCGCTGGAAGGAGCTTAATCAATTATTGACACTAATTTTGGGTGGGAAATCTTTTTTTCTTCTCTCCTCTGAGCTAATCAATGTCTGAATTGGCCATTCTGCCAAATAGCTCAGATCTATGTGCTAACCACTTACTGAGCAGCATATAAAACAAAGTGATAAATGCATGAGTGAGTGATCAAGGCTACTTGGAATGTGTGGTTGTGTGAAGCGCAATATGAGTGTGTTTGTGTGTGTGTGGCGTATGTCCACTGTCCATGTATGCGTATCTGATACTAATCTTGTTCGAAGCGAGATATCTAAAACTCATTATGCTAGCCTGTATATAAACCACATTTTCTCCATACCGAATGACAAATAGCTAACAAATTATGACAAATACGCTCTCTTTAACTGAGCTTAAACTGACGGGAAGGCAGACGGAGAACAAAACAAATGAGCAAAGCGTAACTGCTTTTCTCCAGGCATGGAAAACGGCTCATACATTTCATCATCACCCCCTTCACAACGTAATGAAGTGTTCCGTGTGACTGACAGGTAGATGAAAGACCTCCAGTTTCCACACCAACCACACAATCACCCTATAGAGCCAATGAGTGAGGGCCTCGATCCGCACCCACACTTAGAGACAATGCAGCCTGTCTGTCTGACAAAAAATGGCAGGGTGACATGAAACCCGAAGCATAACTCATAAAAATCAGATTTGGACATTTGGACTGTCATAACAGGCTTTCAGAGAGCCATTTTCTCAAGTTTACCGTTCGATGTTCACCTCAGCGGCACCTTGAGAGAAAAACCTGAATGTTAGTTCTCGATATTGAAACATTTAGAAACCTCCACTAAGACAAACTGACAATTCTCTTTAGCACAAGGGTGTTTCTGACAGAAGACGTTTTTTCTGTCATTCTTAAGTTTGTTTCTGTAATCTCTACGGACGTGCCTTTTTCTCACAACCTCTTTTTCCTTCTCTCTTTCTATCCATTCCTCATGTTGTTTTCTCTCCAAGGACACCTAATCTCTTTGCTCATTTTCAGCCACACCATTAAACTCTCTATGTTGTATTTTCTCTTCAACCCTCTATTAAAAAATTACTTTTCCTTCAAATGTTTTGTCCCTTTTTCCTCTTTCCAAACCTCTGTTCCTCTCTAAAGTCTCTTTCTAAAGTCTTTCTCTCTCCATTTATTCTGGAGAAGATAAAAACCAACTCCACCATTCTCTCGCTGTCACTGGGACACACACAAGGCTTCTGGGAAATAGATTTTTTAATTGTTGTTGTTATGATGCCACACAGCCTGTTTTCCCCAAGTCATTAATCAAACTGGCCATGTAGGGTCTCATGTCGATGCACGCACACACACACACGCACAAGCACACGCACACACACACACACACACACCCAAGAGCCCCAAGAGCCAGTTGGTCTAGCCAACGGTGGCCAGGGATTATATTTAGTTCATTAAAAAGCACTTCAAAACACTGTGGTGGAATTCAAAATGGCTTTTTACAGAACTGCCTTGACATAATGAAATAATACACTGTTAGCATATTACTCTTAGATGAACCTTCTTCATTAATGTTCATTCAGTTTATCTGAAGGCTTTGGTTTGGTTCAAAGGGCAAAACCTCCTCTGTTAACCCTGCTCTGTGATTTAGAAAGAGAAGGATATTTTTTATTTCAACTGTGATACTACTTAAAGTAGGCTATACACACGTACTGCTGGGTTTAATCTTGGTCAGTTGTTTTGAAGTATTAAGTGTGTGTGTGTGTATACGTGTGTATCCCCATAGGTCAAGGACAGAAATAACCAGGGCAGGAAAGAGCAGAAGAGAGGAAATTCCTGTTTTCTGTCCATTGTCCCAGTGAAGGTCATGATTATATTCATGTAATCTCTTTTTCTCTTTCCTTTTCTCTATATCCCATTCTTTCTTTCACCTTTATAAGTCCCCTGCTTGCTTTCTCAATAATTATTGGCTTCTCTCCTTGTATGTTTCTACTTCTCTCTTGTATTCATGTCACATATCAATTTCTATCTTTCACTCACACACACAGTACATCAAGGCTGCTGTTGCCAGGGCTCCCAGTCGCAGGGAGGATGTTTTTGGACGGTGCACAGCTGAACAACGCTACACCAGCAGATCTGCCTTCTTCTATTTGACCTCAAGGGTCTGTGCAAGTTTGGCAGTCTGCGTTTGTGTGTGCGTTTGTAACTTGTAGGTCAACAGATTGTGTGTGATGTGTTTGTAGGTGTGTAAGACTTGATGTTGATGACACACAAATGTATTGATGACTGATCACGGGTCCTTGGTACTTATACTTCACTGTGGAACAAAATGTGTGTGGGTGACTGACAGTGAGTGTGTGTGTGTGCAGACAAGGTCAACGGTCACCCCGTCTCTCCATGGCTGAGTCATCTCCGGGATCTGATAATAAGATGACAGTCTCTCTCTCTCTAATCGCTATACACACCGGGCCATGCAGATGAAAGCAGCGGCCGTTTATTTGGCATCACAGTCGGCTGCAGACACGCAGTGTTTGCCAAACTCCTGGAGTGGATCTGATGACACCGTCACTCCCCCCCGCCGGTTGGCCTCTAATTACAAACCCATACAGTGGTGCCAACTTTCCTTCCCCCCATACCTGTGCTACTGATCTCAGACCTGTGAAAAGCTACTGCTGTTGTTAATTCTAGTTCTATGTTGTTCTTCCCCAGGGCAAGCCCTACGCTTTTGGAGGCATTAAGTGAAAATGTGTTGTGTCCCCCCCCCCCACCCCCCCACACACAGCTTATTTCCTGCAATTCTACACATTTTGCCATGACTTAAGCCATGTTATGTTATCTGAGAGAGAGTGACTAATAAAATCAATGGCGGCCCCTGGGCACGTGCCCTACATGTATTCTACTATTCTAACTCTCAAAAGTAAGCTGATATAACGACTGAGTTCCCCCCCCCAAAAAAAGGTGTGGGAACCTAAGCGGTCGCTTATGCCTAGGGCTAGCCCTGTTTTTCCTTCCACGATGCTATCCCACTGTTCCTAGACCTGTGAAAAGGTTTGGCTGCTGCTCTTATTCTAAGTTCACTGACACTCTCCCACTGTTCTCAGATCTTTTAAAATGTGCTAGTGCTGTTGTTGTCCCTTCCCAGTTGCTCTATTCACCCACTGTTCCTAGACCTGTGAGGAGCTGATTGCATGTTAAGAAGTGATCCCTTGTTTGGTGACTGACAGGAACACGTTGTACTTTAATAGGTCAGGCTGACCTACGTATTCCAGTAGAGACACAACCACCACACAGAGAAACCATCACACTGATCTGCACATGAGTTTGGAGCGTGGATGCTGTGCAGAGTTCTGCTTTCGTCCTCCCAACCTAAATAATTCAGGTGTTTACAACACCCTTCTGTCACCATCACCCTGACAGCAGCTCAAATGTCACTTAAAGGGATAGTTCAGGTCAAAACTATATATGGGTCGAATTACCCTTACCTGAGTTGTCTGAAGGCCATGGTGACAGAATCCACAAGAATCCATTATTTACTTCTGCCACGGCGACGAGTTAGCACCTTGTGTATTCTAGAGAAACCATCGCACTGAGCTCCAGAAAACCATCACACTGAGCTGCAAATGAGTTTGAAGCGTGGATGCTGTGCAGAGTTCTGCTTTTGTCCTTCCAACTTGCATCGTCAAAATGCATGAATGTAAACAGCCAAAACGATGTTAGCAAATGCTGCACTACAAGCCCAAACTTCCTCAAAAACACTTCCAACTACTATTTTTGCAGTATTAACCGAATATTCCAATGCTCTGATAGTTCAATTAAGCCACTGCTGAGTTTGTTTACAGCTCTGGTAATCAATCTGCGATTGTTTGCATGTTTTGCATGTTATTTTGTCATTATTACGTGTCATATATCAGTTTCAAAACAATGTAAAAAAATGAAATATATTTTTGTTAATAAAGCCGCATACAAACATGGTTTCTTTTTTGTTTTCTTGAGTAAGGTAGCTCCAAAATGCAGGTGTTTCAGCCTAGCTCAGTACTTTCTGTGGTGGTGGGGCAGCCAGCGGAAAATGCAGAGCGTAGGGGTTGGTAATGTTCTCTAGTTCTGTTACTCATGGGGACACTACGTCACCGCAAAATTTACAGGGAGAGCTCGAAAATTCAAGCCCATTTGGTGCTGCCATAGAGTTACATTATAAGTGCCCATCCAAGTAGGCTCAAGGTCATTGGCCACAGATAAAATGTCAAATCATGTTATATCTCACCGTAGCTTTGATTGGACTGATCATGTCAACATCATACTTTCAAAATCTTAGCTAGCAAGCTAGCAGTCATCATCATGAATAAAGCTGACAATCTACTGGCAAATCCTTTTCAATCCTTGTCATATGAAGAGAAGTTATGAAAATAAATTACAGATAAAACGTATTGGTGCTCATCGGCCATTGGACATAAACATTACACAACAATTTGGAAATTGCAAATTCAACAATGAGGGGTTTGGATGGAATCAGTGGCTAATTGCAAGCATTGCAAAGCAATCACTAGCCTGCTAATCAGTGGAGTGGGTGTGTGGACCAAGCTTAAAAGGATAAACATTCAACATTGGCCATGATTTCTGAAGCATTCAAAACAACTGGAAACTCGGAACTGGGAAATCTCAGACTTCAGTGAGTTCAAGACAACTTGGAACTCCGACCGGGAAAATACGTTTTGAACGGTCATCCAACTGGGAATTCCAAGTCGGGAGCTCTGGCCTCTTTCTAGAGCTCCGACCTGAAGATCACTGACGTCATCATGATTCAACCTTGTTTTTCTCAGGGTTCCCAGTTGTCTTGAAAGCACCATAAATCTTGACAATGCCAGACTTTGATGACAAAGTTTGGTGACAAAATTTGCCCACAAAGGACCTCCGCACCTCCATCCTGTTCAAGTGAATACAGCATAATAAGGTGAGTCAAAAAATGTCTTGTATGCTGCTGCATAAATGATGTAATATGCCAGGGAGATATGCATACTGTAGCTAAGAAAGTCATACTAAGTGTATGTTGTGTAGTAGCCCATGTGCCTCACCCTAATAACTTAGCCTACTGTTCTGACTTGGTGGTGCACATGTGGCCTATAGATTTCTTTAGAGAAATGTCATCATCAAATATTGTAAGAGCTTTCATTGTCTGCTTATATGCCCCATTTATTTATGACTTGGTGTACATTTCAAAATCCCTGAACAAATAGTTATTGACTCCGTCCTAGCTCGCTCATTAATGTCTTTATCAAAATTACGGATTGCCTCTTATCCGCTCGTCGTCCCCTTATGCCATAGTTTGTACATCTCAATTGTCAGTAGAAACTACATATGTTTAAGCAAGTCAGTCATATCAGCTATGTTTTTCTAAAAGGCAGTAAATGAGGCTGAATTAACGGTTTCGCTGCCATACAAGGCTCTGCTGGTAGCCAGGTGTAGCAGTGGTAAGGTGTTGGGACAGCTTTATGTAGGCCCTAACAGTTTGTGGGCACCGTTTGTCACCGTTATAGTGTAATTCATGTATTGTTTACTGTTGTGTTTTGTAGTGGCTTTGCTGGCATGCATCCCACATTTTTGGGGGGGGGGAGTTTGTCCCACCAAGATTTACATGCTAAAATTGCCACTGAACATGAAACATGAAATTAATTTCCTCTCCAACAACACTCTCCCACTCAACATTCTACCCGGGTGAAGTTATTGACGAATGTGTTTATTTTATTCCAGTAGCAGACTTTCAAGGTTCCGTTTTTCGCAATAAACTTGTTTCAGTGGACCATAGCTTGGCCTTGGCTGAACAGACAGTACAGTCGGAGGCTAGTGTTTTTTAAAGCATGATTGGCTGAATATATTCCACAAACCGGGCGCCAACTCCTTAGAGTTTTCATGCTCTTTAATTTGCATTTTATGTTTCACACAGTTGCGCAGGTTTATCCCTCTTTAAATTGCTACTGTTGAGTGTACCTCATTTTGTTTCCATAACTGCATGTCCAACTGCAGTTTAACAAACCAAACACAGGCTATCGTTCAGTATCCATTCTTCCATATTCTGATTCTCAGCACCCTCATGTAGAGTATTTATCAAAACTATGAATAGCTTAGCTTGCAGACTCATAACGAGTGAGGGAGGCGTTGATATGGCAATGATGACGGAAGTCTTGTTAGGCTCAAATACGTTTTGCATTCGCTAATTAGCGAGCTTCCTAGGGATTAATTCCCTCTCCGTGTCCTATGTGCAGAGCTTGTCGAGAGGAGAGGGATTGTTCTATTTGCCACCTCAGCTTGCCTCTCAGGATCACCAGTCACCGCCATGCTGGCACATATCCGTCATCCCAGGGCCGCTACGCGACTCCCTCCCTCCACTCAGCACTGCTAATAGCAGCGGATTCCTGAAGACTGGAGATGAAAAGGCTTTCATCTGTGTGTGTGTGTGTGTGTGTGTGCATGTGCATGTGTGTGTGCATTTGTGTGTGTGTGTGTGCGTGTGCATGTGCATGTGCGTGTGCGTTTGTGTGTGTGTGTGTGCATGGCAGACTTGGTTACCCTGTTGTACTGAAACTGCTGTGCTGGGATACAGGCAGGAGATAAGAGAAGGTATTTTCTTTCAACATCCCCTTCCCACGCCTCATTAGCCAACAAGGCTTCCAGGGAACATCAAAGGCGCAGCCATCACACACAAAAAAATGCATCCCGATTTCCAAGGATTTTTATAGTCTAAATTTAGATTCTAAAACCGCTGCTGAATTGACGCCAGCCGTCATTTCATGACTGTTTTCAGAAGTGGATGATAATAGAATTTTTCACTTTCGATGATCGCCCTATAGCTGTTTTTCTCAAATCTTTGGTGGCTGTTTGAAGTTGTGGGGTGCATCGCTCAACTGCTTAAAGCCAGACTGTCTGTCTGTCTGCCTGGTGTCTTTGAATTGAGCCACCAGCTTCAGGACTTTTTGAAGTCTTTAGAACAGAAAGCTGCAGTTGTTGTTTTTTATTCTGCCAATGTTAAGTAGCCCATTGGGGGAACATTACGATTCTTGACAAAAAGTTGGAAATTGTTTTTCACACTTCATTGAAAAGTCTCCTCTTGATGTTCCCATAGTCTAGTGGATGAGTCTGTCTGGGAACTGGAACTGGGTGCATTCTGAAGAATGGCCAACTAATGAATTCATGACACTGTCGTGACAGGATCCATTTGTTACCTGTCCTTCAAACTTTTGGCCCGTTGGTGTCTCTTTACCTTATCTCTGCGGGGCACAGCACTTGCCAGCGCAATTTAAGATTAGGAGAGAGGGATAGAAAACAAGTTGTTCCTCATTGGGAGCATGTGAGGTTAGGCATGTCCTTTTGTGAACCCGAAAAAGCAGTTTTTGGGTCTCTTCTTCGACCTGTATCCTCATCTCCCTTGTGCTCAGTTCCTTGTGAGCTGTGCCCACTTACGTGGCAGATATGAGATAATTAGCCAGTCATGTGAGGCAACGCTACTACTCTTACTGGAACAAAGTCTCTGTAAATTACTGGGAATAAATAATTGGCTGTCCTTTTGGTCCGCTTCATTTATTCTCTTTCTCACATTTGGCCAGCTTTGTAGTTTGTAGCACACTAAGTTCTTATGCCAACTCATTATTACAGAAATATTATTACAGAAATGTATTCCTAAAGCTCCTTTGAACAACCAAACATCACTTTTATCGTGCTTGTGTGAAGGGCAGTTCTTTTGAACAAACTGAATAAAAGTGAGGGCAAAAAGTCCTGGCTATAATGTCTTGGTTAGTTGGTCCAATACAATAGACCATAATTCCTTTCTATCTGGTCAGTAGAAATCAATAGAAAGTTCACCACTAGCAGGGAAGTTTTTTGTTGTGCTCAACACATTTCTCACCCTCCGCGACTCATTTGGAAACTTTCTTATGACACCAGGCCCTTGGCTGAGCTTAAAAAAATATACTGCATAGGGCTGAGCTATGGCACAAATTAGCCTATACCCTGCTGTTACCTCTGAGTTTGAATGCTAGTCCATGCTGCTCTCGTTCACATGGAAACATGAGCGCATGATGCTACGTTGACATCTACTAATTCCCAATATTCTCCTATCCTATTCTGTGAGTGCACCATGTTTAATCACCTCATCGATCTCCATAAGTACATTAGTGACATCATTTCAGTTAATGATCACCCGCCATCCTACGGTGATCAGTCTGTATTGATTGATGATTATTCATATTAGATCATCTACCCTATGGAGTTCGTTAACTACTGGAGTGTAGCCACTTGCAGAGGATCCGGTGATTCATCTAGACCCATTTAAAAAAATATATATTTCACCTTTATTTAACCAGGTAGGCCAGTTGAGAACAAGTTCTGCGACCTGGCCAAGATAAAGCAAAGCAGTGCAACAAAAACAACAACACAAGAGTTACACATGGGATAAACAAACGTACAGTCAATAACACAAAAGAAAAATCTATGTACAGTGTGTGCCAATGTAGTAAGATTAGGGAGGTAAGGCAATAAATAGGCAATAGAGGCAAAATAATTACAATTTAGCATTAACACCGGAGTAATAGATGTGCAGATGATGATGTGCAAGTAGAGATACTGGGGTGCAAAAGAGAAAAAAATAAATAAATAACAATATGGGGATGAGGTAGTTGGGTGTGCTATTTACAGATGGGCTGTGTACAGGTAAAGTTAGAGAGGGAGATACAAGTCTCCAGCTTCTGTGATTTTTGCAATTCGTTCCAGTCATTGGCAGCAGAGAACTGGAAATGTTGTGTGTACTTGAATAGGTAGGCTAGATCTCTAGGAATATCTCTAAATGATCATGTCAAGTAATTTAGGATTTTTCAACTTCAACAGAAGTTTGACCCACATATAGACCTACAGTGAGGGAAAAAAGTATTTGATCCCCTGCTGATTTTGTACGTTTGCCCACTGACAAAGAAATTATCAGTCTATCATTTTAATGGTAGGTTTATTTGAACAGTGAGAGACAGAATAACAACAAAAAAATCCATAAAATTTTATAAATTGATTTGCATTTTAATGAGGGAAATAAGTATTTGACCCCCTCTCAATCAGAAAGAGTTCTGGCTCCAGGTGTCTTTTATACAGGTAACAAGCTGAGATTAGGAGCACACTCTTAAAGGGAGTGCTCCTAATCTCAGCTTGTTACCTGTATAAAAGACACCTGTCCACAGAAGCAATCAATCAATCAGATTCCAAACTCTCCACCATGGCCAAGACCAAAGAGCTCTCCAAGGATGTCAGGGACAAGATTGTAGACCTACACAAGGCTGGAATGGGCTACAAGACCATCGTCAAGCAGCTTGGTGAGAAGGTGACAACAGTTGGTGCGATTATTCGCAAATGGAAGAAACACAAAAGAACTGTCAATCTCCCTCGGCCTGGGGCTCCATGCAAGATCTCACCTCGTGGAGTTGCAATGATCATGAGAGCGGTGAGGAATCAGCCCAGAACTACACGGGAGGATCTTGTCAATGATCTCAAGGCAGCTGGGACCATAGTCACCAAGAAAACAATTGGTAACACACTACGCCGTGAAGGACTGAAATCCTGCAGCGCCCGCAAGGTCCCCCTGCTCAAGAAAGCACATATACATGGCCGTTTGCCAATGAATATCTGAATGATTCAGAGGACAACGGGGTGAAAGTGTTGTGGTCAGATGAGACCAAAATGGAGCTCTTTGGCATCAACTCAACTCGCTGTGTTTGGAGGAGGAGGAATGCTGCCTATGACCCCAAGAACACCATCCCCACCGTCAAATATGGAGGTGGAAACATTATGCTTTGGGGTGTTTTTCTGCTAAGGGGACAGGACAACTTCACCGCATCAAAGGGACGATGGATGGGGCCATGTACCGTCAAATCTTGGGTGAGAACCTCCTTCCCTCAGCCAGGGCATTGAAAATGGGTTGTGGATGGGTATTCCAGCATGACAATGACCCAAAACACACGGCCAAGGCAACAAAGGAGTGGCTCAAGAAGAAGCACATTAAGGTCCTGGAGTGGCCTAGCCAGTCTCCAGACCTTAATCCCATAGAAAATCTGTGGAGGGAGCTGAAGGTTAGAGTTGCCAAACGTCAGCCTCGAAACCTTAATGACTTGGAGAAGATCTGCAAAGAGGAGTGGGACAAAATCCCTCCTGAGATGTGTGCAAACCTGGTGGCCAACTACAAGAAACGTCAAATACTTATTTCCCTCATTAAAATGCAAATCAATTTATAACATTTNCCCTCCCTTGGTTTCACAGTTATAAATAGTCTGTCGACAGTTCTCCTTTTCCTCTGTTATCTCAACTCCATCCTGCTTAGGTTGCAAAATAGTAACACGATGTCTTAGTCTTTTAAAAAGTTCTAGACTTACACATTATAGAATTATTGTCTTATTCCTCTAACATCTATTACATACATTTTCAGGGTGAAATATTCTAGTCATTAATTAAACATACAAATTCCTATATCAGATTTACTAAAGACTCTTTAGATCCCTGAGCTCCTGGCCATACTATACCCTCTGACTCAGCAAATACCTTATAGAAAGATAAGGGAGTGCTGCTTGGTTATAGAGTTTGTAGAGGTACGTGTGGGAGAGGAGGGAGCAGACAGCATTAAGGAGATGTGAGAGAGGGAGATACAGTACATACTGCAGATGTTTTGCAGTTTGACTCAGCAGATATTGTTCTCAGAGAGAAATGGGGTTGGATGGGGAGAGAGAGAGGGAACAGAGAAATGGCGGTTGGGGCAAAGAAAGAAAGAGGTGGGTAATATTCTGTAAAGTTGCCTCTGTATAATTTGTGGAAAAAATGTGAGGGAGCAAGTGAAGATATTGCTTGTAAAGGCTTTACATATAAAATATGTCTAGTATACGTCTATCCCTTATAAACAATATATTCTCTGAGTACGGTTACATGCACACAATAATGTGATTATTGTGGATAGTCAGATTAATATAATAGTTAGTTTAAAATGTTTACATGCTTTGCAAGAAGAACGATTTTCCCAATAATCCAGTTTACATGGATACATCTGAAATCAGGCTACCTGATAGCACGTTGATAAATGCAGAAAATCGGCAATCAAAATAAATGTTCTACCACGTAATTTTTTTGAAGAATATTTGATTCTTCTCAAGAAGTTTATGTGCAAACTATACTGAACAACAATATAAACGCAACATGTAAGGTGTTGGTCCCATTTTTCATGAGCTGAAATAAAAGATCCCAGAAATGTTCTATATTCACAAAAAGCTTATTTCTCTCAAATTTTGTTCACAAATGTGTTTACATCCCTGTTGGTGAGCGGATTAAGCAGCATGAGCATTACCTTGTGCTGGCCACTCAAAAATTTGTCAACAAATTTTGTCACACAACAGAATGCCACAAATTGGCATGCTGACTGCAGGAATGTCCACCAGAGCTGTTGCCAGAGAATTTAATATAAATTTCTCTACTATAAACCGCCTTCAATGTCGTTTTAGAGAATTTGCCAGCCTCACAACCACAGACCACGTGTAACCACGCCAGCCCAGGACCTACACATCCAGCTTCTTCACCTGCGAGATCATCTGAGACCAACCACCCGGACAGCTGATGAAACTGTGGGTTTGCACAACCGAAGAATTTCTGCACAAACTGTCAGAAACTGTCTCAGGGAAGCTCATCTGAGTGCTTGTCATCCTTACCAGGGTCTTGAGCTGACTGCAGTTCGGCATTGTAACTGACTTCAGTGGGCAAATGCTCACATTTGATGACCACTGGCACGCTGGAGAAGTGTTCTCTTCACAGATGAATCCTGGTTTCAACTGTACCGGGCAGATGGCAGTGCTAAAGAGGTAGGCTCGCTCGGCTGGTGCTAGCACATGCATATGAAATACACAGCTGGAACGCCAATTAAAGTGTTTATATGTGCTCATAATTTCAAAGATTGCTTAGAAAACCAGATGTTTTAATCGGTGTATAATTATTTTAATGTTGACCTTACGCCGACTAAGACTAGCAGAGTAAGGTGTTTACATGACTATTGCATAATCTGCCTACTGACATAATCAGTTTAATATTAAATGATTACTGTGTATGTAAATTTACTCACTGTGAGGAATAAGAAACTCCAGTGGCAAAAAGTACTTTACCTGAACTGAACCAGCTACTCTCTTTAAAACCTTTCATATTGCCTTTCATCATGCAGTGCTGTGTTGCTATGGAATCAGCATGTTCTTTTCAAGCCAAGGTCTTATATGGAATACTAAAGTGTATAATTAAGCCTTCGTCTTCACAGGTGGGAGTAGAACAAAGTTAACCTCAAGACACGGATCTAAGGCCAGTTTCACATTTTATATCCTAGTTAAGGTTAACATTGGAGGAGGGCAAGCTGATTCTAGATGACCTAGGCTGTGACTAGACTTGACAGTAATGCAGTTTTTCTATTCTGATCATGGAGTTCTGATCATGGAATTCCAAACACATCATGCGTTTACACCTACATGTACTGTACATTCCTTTCCAAATGATGACAGTTTTATCACACTTTCAAAAATGACTGGTTGATTGAAGTAGGGAAATATGTGTTCCAACAATGAGCTGCAGTTTTGGAATAATTGCATCCTGTCTATTTTCCATTTAGGCTACTTTTGTGAACTACTAGCACCATTTAGAATTGTTTAGCCTAGGCCATAAACCCTCTAAACATAGACAGGTTCCACACTGAAAAATATGCAAAAACATCAATTAGATAAAGAGCGTATTTTCATCAGAATCCTTAAGCCTATGACTACTCATCAAACATATGTTGTGGCTGTAATTCATCCCCATGCATTGTTCAATGTGGAAATGTTCATCCATTTGGAAAATTCCAAAGAAGTTGGAAGGCAGAATAAACTAAATTGAACGTCTGTATTAGAGGTCGACCGATTATGAATTTTCAACGCGGATTCCGATACCGATTATTGGAGGACCAAAAAAAGCAGATACCGACTAATCAGCCGATTTTTATATATACAGTTGAAGTCGGAAGTTTACATACATTTAGGTTGGAGTCATTAAAACTCGTTTTTCAACCACTCCACAAATTTCTTGTTAACAAACTATAGTTTTGGCATCTACTTTGTGCACGACACAAGTAATTTTTCCAACAATTGTTTTCAAACAGATTATTTCACTGTATCACAATTCCAATGGGTCAGAAGTTTACATACACTAAGTTGACTGTGCCTTTAAAAAGCTTGGAAAATTCCAGAAAATGATTTGAGTCAATTGGAGGTGTACCTGTGGATGTATTTCAAGGCCTACCTTCAAACTCAGTGCCTCTTTGCTTGACATCATGGGAAAATCAAAAGAAATCAGCCAAGACCTCAGAAAAAAATTGTAGACCTCCACAAATCTGGTTCATCCTTGGGAGCCATTTCCATACGCCTGAAGGTACCACGTTCATCTGTACAAACAATAGTACGCAAGTATAAACACCATGGGACCACGCAGCAGTCATACCGCTCAGGAAGGAGACGCGTTCGGTCTCCTAGAGATGAACGTACTTTGGTGTGAAAAGTGCAAATCAATCCCAGAACAACAGCAAAGGACCTTGTGAAGATGCTGGAGGAAACCGGTACAAAAGTATCTATATCCACAGTAAAACGAGTCCTATATCGACATAACCTGAAAGGCCGCTCAGCAAGGAAGAAGCCACTGCTCCATAAAAAATCCAGACTACGGTTTGCAACTGCACATGGGGACAAAGATCGTACTTTTTAAGAGAAATGTCCTCTGGTCTGATGAAACAAAAATAGAACTGTTTGGCCATAATCACCATTGTTATGTTTGGAGGAAAAAGGGGGAGGCTTGCAAGCCGAAGAACACCATCCCAATCGTGAAGCACAGGGGTGGCAGCATCATGTTGTGGGGGTGCTTTGCTGCAGGAGGGACTGGTGCACTTCATAAAATAGATGGCATCATGAGAAAGGAAAAGTATGTGCATATATTGAAGCAACATCTCAATACATCAGTCAGGAAGTTAAAGCTTGGTTGCAAATGGGTCTTCCAAATGGACAATGACCCCAAGCATACTTCCAAAGTTGTGGCAAAATGCCTTAACAACAACAAAGTCAAGGTATTGGAGTGACCATCACAAAGCCCTGACCTCAATCCTATAGAAAATTTGTGGGCAGAACTGAAAAAGTGTGTGTTAGCAAGGAGGCCTACAAACCTGACTCAGTTACACCAGCTCTGTCAGGAGGAATGGGACAAAACTTAATGTGGGAAGCTTGTGGAATGCTACACAAAATGTTTGACCCAAGCTAAACAATTTAAAGGCAATGCTACCAAATACTAATTGAGTGTATGTAAACTTCTGATCCACTGGGAATATGATGAAAGAAATAAAAGCTGAAATAAATAATTCTCTCTACTATTATTCTGACATTTCACATTCTTAAAATAAAGTGGTGATCCTAACTGACCTAAGACAGGGGATTTTTACTAGGATTAAATGTCAGGAATTGTGAAAAACTGAGTTTAAATGTATTTGGCATATTTGCAATAATGACAATTACAACAATACTGAATGAACACTTTTATTTTAACTTAATATAATACATAAATAAAATCTGTAGTCTCAAATAAATAATGAAACACGTTCAATTTGGGTTAAATAATGCAAAAACACAGTGTTGGAGAAGAAAGTAAAAGTGCAATATGTGCCTTGAAAAAAAGCTAACGTTTAAGTTCCTTGCTCAGAACATGAGAACATATGAAAGCTGGTGGTTCCTTTTAACATGAGTCTTCAATATTCCCAGTTAAGAAGTTTTAGGTTGTAGTTATTATAGGACTATTTCTCTCTATACCATTTGTATTTCATATACCTTTGACTATTGAATGTTCTTATAGGCACTATAGTATTGCCAGCCTAATCTCAGGAGTTGATAGGCTTGAAGTCATAAACAGCTCTGTGCTTCAAGCATTGCGAAGAGCTGCTGGCAAACACACGAAAGTGCTGTTTGAATGAATGCTTACGAGCCTGCTGCCGCCTACCACCGCTCAGTCAGACTGCTCTATCAAATCATAGACTTAATTATAATATAATAAACACACAGAAATACGAGCCTTAGGTCATTAATATGGTCAAATCCGTAAACTATAATTTAGAAAATAAAACGTTTATTCTTTCAGTGAAATACGGAACCATTCCATATTTTATCGAACGGGTGGCAACCCTAAGTCTAAATATTGCTGTTACATTGCACAACCTTCAATGTTATGTCATAATTATGTAAAATTCAGGCAAATTAATTACGGTCTTTGTTAGGAAGAAATGGTCTTCACACAGTTCGCAACAAGCTAGGCGGCCCAAACTTCTGCATATACCCTGACTCTGCTTGCACTGAATGCAAGAGAAGCGACACAATTTCCCTACTTAATATTGCCTGCTAACATGAATTTCTTTGAACTAAATATGCAGGTTTAAAAATATATACTTGTGTATAGATTTTAAGAAAGGCATTGATGTTCATGGTTAGGTTCATTGGTGCAATGATTGAACTTTTTTTGCTAATGCGCTTTTGCTAAATCATCACCCGTTTGGCAAAGTAGGCTGTTATTAGAGTAGGCTGTTATTGTCCTGCACCGCATTGATTGCAGGACAAGCTAGTTAAACTAGTAATATCATCAACTATGTGTAGTTAACTAGTGATTATGTTAAGATTGATTGTTTTTTATAAGATAAGTTTAATGCTAGCAACTTACCTTGGCTCCTTGCTGCACTCGCGGAACAGGTGGTCAGCCTGCCACGCAGTCTCCTCGTGGATTGCAATGTAATCGGCCATAATCGGCATCCAAAAATTACGATTACCGATTGTTCTGAAAACTTGAAATCGGCCCTAATTAATTGGCTACGCCGATTAATCGGTTGACCTCTAGTCTGTATATCGAAAAAAAACAGATTTTGGTTTGTAACCCTGAAGAAATTGTCTTTCAACTTGCCAAATAGAGACCCATTTCAAATGATCACTCTTTGAGAATAACTGTTCCAGACGCAAGATGTGCATCACTTCGCACTGGCAACTTTTTCCTTTGTATATAATATATAAAAATATATATATATATAAAAATATAAAATAGGTGCGTCTTGACTGTGATAAGGGCTTGGGAAATAAGAGTGTCTAGTCTGCTCTTTACATTGACCCCCCCCCTACCCCCACCCTTTGTTTTTACATCGCTGCTACTCGCTGTTTATTATCTATGCATAATCACTTTACAAATGACCTCGACTACCTGTACCCCCGCACATTGAATCGGTACCCTGTATATAGCCTTGTTATTGTTATGTAATTTTATTGTGTTACTTTTTGATTTGATTTATTTTTTCACTTTAGTTAATTTAGTAAATCTTTTCTCAGCTCTATTTCTTGAACTGCATTGTTGGTTAAAGGCTTGTAAAGTAAGCATTTAATGGTAATACCTGTTGTATTCTGCACATGTGACAAATAAAATGCTTTTTGATTTTACTGCCTTTTTGAAGATTATGTTCCACAATATAATATGACCAGTGAATATTTACGGTTTCAATAAATTCATCTTAAATAGCACTTGTTTTTTTATTGACTGAATAGTACACTGTATATGGGGCAATTTAGCAATTTAGCATATTTCCAGTGCCAGCTTTGTGTTCTATAAGTATAGACTTTTTTCATTTGAGTACCCGAGTACTCAAAAAATGTATAATGCGAGTACTCGAACAGTCAAAAAATTTCAAATACCCATCGCTACATCAGACATCATTACGAATGTAAATACATTCATTTCAGAGTAAAACATTTCTAATAACCTTCACAGTGAGCAGTCAAAATGTTTTTGTTTGTTGTAGGTGGTCTTCATTACAGGCCGAATGGCATCCTACTGAATTCATAAGACCCTGAAAGTGCCACCTGCAGGTAAATCAGTGGGAACGCGCAAGGCAGGGATCGATAGTGCTTCTGCTTTCTCTCTGGTGGATGGAGGCTGTCAGCCCACAAAACATCAGGACATCTGACTGGGGATCCCGGGGAATGATGAGAGAACGATGAAACGTAAACACGGGAGAGATCGAACCCCCTGCTAATATCAATGATGGATTCTGTGAGTGTCACGGTGGGGCGCTGTGGTGTGTGTTTGTGTGCACGAGAGTAAGTGTGTGTGTTAGTGTGAATGTGTGTGTGTGTGAGTGAGTGCATATGTGTACAGTGCACTGTGGTATGTCAACGTGCATGTAATTGATGCCCTGGGGGGAGCAACATTTTCTGCATTTAAAGTTAACAAGGGAGGTTGAAGGTCGCGGAGGATGAGTCTAGCTGTCATTTCTACTGGATCAGATCAGGCAGGGGATGACATTTACTGCACCATCCTTATCCAATCCAATGTCTGACTGTCTGTTCATTCGGAAAAACACTTTAAATAGTTGAGGCACGATCGTGGTTTTTGACCAAGATGTGATTCTTTTGATTTACATACTGGAGCAGCTTCTGACAATCCTTGAATTCTTTCTGTCCCGACTGCATAGTGACCTTCTGGAGGTATCAGAGCCTCATGAAATATGAAATTGCTGCATAAACATGGAGAGAGAGTGAGGAGAGTCATGTATTATTGAATTACACCGAGGAGATATATCAGGAACATGTCTACAGCTGGTCACGAATCAACACTGTAAAGGTGTCAGTCTCGACATAGTGGAAATGGAATTTACACATGGCCACACATTCAATCCACATATGGGTCCTAGTAGAAGCATACCCAATCACAGGCTAACTAAAGCCAAATGAGTTAGCCTACATATCCAGTCAAAGATTCAAGAAGATGGGAAATATTCTTCCCTCAGCTTTTGTGGCATATGTACAGTACTTTGTCACCGTGGTTACGATTCCTTCCTAGTTCAAAAGAGCTGTGGGAGCTGTTTTTGACGACAATGTCAGCTCCCACGCCCCCCTGCTCCCCCCTGCTCCCCCATGCGCTTGGTAATTATTTAGTAGGAAAGCAGGATTTCACCTTTTCGCCAAAGCGATCAACACGGCAAAGCAGAGCCACTCTGCAAGCAACTGTGATTAAATCAATTGAGAGGTAGAGGTAAATTAAATCCTGCTCCTATGAGCGCACTGCAGCGCTGTGCTGAAATGAAAACAGTGTTTGGGTTGGTAAAGCGCGCACACACACACACACACACACACACCTCCTCTGTTCTACCTTCTTTCAGAGGTCAGTTCAGAGAGCAAACTAGTGAGTGAGGAAGACCATGACGAAGCGCAATCAGACTATTAAGTGTAACACTATTCTAGGTTCTCTGAAGTGGTTTTTACGTCTAAGTCTGTAAATGTTGACAAAGGGCTCTCTTATCTGATTTTTTTGTCGACATTGTAATGGATCCGTTGGACCTTGTTTCTGGATGTGATTTGCCAGTTCAATAGCTCATATCAAGTGCTTGCTCTTGGGAAGATTGAGGGATGAAGGTTTCTCTATTGAGACTGAACAAGAGCAAATAGAAATGAACCTTTATAGTGATTAAGCTCTCCCTTTCAAAAGCTTCTCATTCAGAGGACCGTAAGCTGCACTATATGATATGTCAGGGAGCCTTAAACTCTCAAATAAAATTTAAAAAACAACATCCAGTTTAACTGCAAACACAACACATCTGAAATCCGACTACAACCCTTATTGTACCATTTCATCACAGGTCTCTTACCTTCTACCAAATGGGCAGTCATCTCATAGACACACCAAACCATAACATACATAATGATCACATGTACTCCATCTTGGACTGTAGCTTATTCTGTAATAGTCTCCTGAACAAAACAAATATGTAGTCTAACTTATACCATACTATTCACATTGTCCTCTCATGCCTTTGTTCCAAATGGGCTGACCCTGCAGCTGTGGTATGGTGTGTTGTTGTGTTAAAAGTAGAGAGGAAGGAATTTCCCTCTGTTCCTAACCTCCTCCTCCCACCCACCCCCTCTGCTCTGTCCCCTCTGTAGGATTTTAATGAAGCACAGAGTGAGTGGGAGGGGTGCTAACCTAACCACCATCATAAGTTCCAGTCTCTCGCTCTCTCCCTCTCTCTCTCTCGTTGGTGCTATGAGCCTTATAGGATCTCTCACACATATGGATAGAGTGAGTCATTAGCCACTAGCAGCAAGTTCGCTGACATAGTGTAATTGCAAGCAATGTCTGCAGCTCCCACGCTAGTCTGTAGTCTGTGTGTGTGTGTGTGTGTCTGCATCTATGTGTGTATCAGTCAATGCACTTGAGGATATGTCCGTGTGCGTTTACAAGCCAGTAAATGAGAACGAGGGAGAAGCGTGGTTTAAAGGCCCAGAAGGTTGGGCTCAAAGCTGAAGGAGGGGAACGATGAAAGCATCAGGTCTTCAGAGAGAGGAAGGCGGGGGGTTTGAGCTATCTTCACTCATCGTTTCGGCATGCCTTCCTGTACTATGAGTAAATGGGAAGAGATCCCCGAGCCAACGAAGGATGACTTTAAACAGTATGGGGGGAGGGTTGTGTGTGGCTAGCTCACTGTAGGTTGATTAAATCTGAGGAAAGGAAAATGAAAAGCAGGGAGGGATGGACACAGACTGGAATCCAGGCCATTGTGGTACAGTGGATCCAATGCTAGATAGACACTGTGGATGGAACCACTAGGGCCAACCCTCTCAAGTCAAGGTCAGTAGTGCAAAAGCCTGGCCATGGCAGAAAGTGCCTCTAGGGGGTCAAAGGTCACTGGTAGGAGAAACAGCAGACTCAGCAGCACATGAAGGAAAAAAAGGGCAAATGGACGAGGTTCGGGTAGAGAAAGCCAGGCTTTACAAGAGTAAATCAAAGAATCAAAATGCTCCGTTGCGTTTCCTCACTACAGTGCAGTGCCTGGAGGACTGTGGGGGGCCAGGGTGGGGGACAGGTTACGTTCTGGCCATGCCAGGGTGGGGGACAGGTGAGGGACAGGTTAGGCCTGGCCATGCCAGGGTAGGGGAGAGGTTATGCCCTGGCCATAACCACTGATAGCAGCTCTATTTACAAATTTTATCAGCAAATTGGTGACAATTTTCCACCATGTTTTATACCAGGTTTTCCCCACATCCTTCTCTCCACACAGGTTGTGAATACCTTTTATGGATAACTAGGATGTGAGAGTCCATTATGCAACAAAAAACATGGCTTACAAATATAATTTTGTTGGCAAAATTGCATGTAGCATGCCAAAATCAACTCAGTCATTTTAAACCAAGTTGAAAAGAATTTCCCTTCTGTGAACTCTTGTGGCTTGTTGACTTTCAATAGCAATATAGAAAGGGGAAAAGAACATTGTGAACATTGTGAGGAATGCTGTGTGGTGTGAGTTTCACAACGACCCTCCAACCAGGACTTTCAAGTTCCATCTCAAGCTCCATCACAAGCTTTGTTTTCCCACGTCCCCCTGGTACCAACCACAGCTAGCCTCTTCTTTGATTGTGCGATATGAGGAGATGAGCGTTTTACCCAGCAGATAGCATCATTTTTGTAGCAGAACCCTTTATCCATGCTCCACACTCGGATAAGACATCTATCTAGTCCTCCTTCATACCAGCAAAAAGCTCCAGGGACTGAGGCGAGGCGGCCGAATGTTTGTTTTCTCCCTCTCCAGGTTTCCCTTGATGTGTTGCTTTTATTTCCCCCATTCCCTCCATTTTACCCTCAGCCACCTACCACAAGGGGTGGCAGGTAGGCAGGTGGATAGAGCATTGGGCCTGTAAATCGAATCCCGAGCTGATAAGGTAGAAATGTATAGTTCTGCCCCTGAACAACACAGTTAACCCACTGTTCCTAGACCGTCATTGTAAATAACAATTTGTTCTTAACTGACTTGCCTAGTTAAATAAAGGTTAAATAAATAAAAAAAAACTGAGGAACAGATAAATGGATAAGACCCACCAATCAATGTCAGGCTCTGCAATGGCTAAGATGTGGACAGACTTTGAAATTAGTACAGAAGGAGAGAGAGAAATGAAGGATTGAGAAGTCCAAAGAGAAAAAAAAGGAGTGCTGGCCCCTAGTGAGCGGGGTGAATTTGTGGCGATTACACACTAGGCGTTAAATAAATCAGCCGAGCGCCTAAACGGCTCACTTTGGAACTGTGCCCATGGGATGGAGAGCAGAGCCTGACCACTGAGACCTCAGAGACAGAGAATGAAAGATGAGGGGAGTGAGAGAAAGTGAGAAAGAAGGGTTGCATGAATTGGACAAAGAAGCAGAAAAATTTATATTCAGAGAAGATGGAATAGAAAGAATGAACTAGAGGGGAAAAGAAAGAGATGAGAATAGAGAGGAAAGAGTGACAGAAAGAGAGTGAGAGTGACTGAGGAAGACATAAATAGTGGTGGGAGGCGGAGGGCTAGAGCCTATGTTTACAGGCAACATTTATCCAATTTTCTATATCGGATGGATATAGAATTTACTTTCCCTCTGTTCGAAGGGAGCAGAGGAAATCCCCCAAATTCCCTATAGAGCTTGTCTGGAAAATAATATAATATGCACAGGAGAAAACATTTGTAGATACTAGCCTGCCTTGCCAGGAGAAAATGGATTTCAAAGATCAGAGAGAGAGTGAGAGAGAGAGAGGCCTCCAAAAATGTGTCACAGCTGCCGAACTGCACAACAGAATTCATCAAGCAAATTATTACTGCCAAAACTCATAGTTCTTCCTATAAAAGATTTTGGTTTGTTTTCTAAATGAACACGCTTGGTTTGCTAACAGTGACTATTTAGCCCCTCATCTGCTGGTGTGTGATGCCAGGGGGACATTATGCTGTCACTGCACTGTGTGAAAACCCAGCCAGCTTCTCAGCTTTGCATACTGAAGCACTGCATGATGTCGAAGCAATGCAGCCAATTCCAACTGCGCCGCCGACAGACTGAGCAAAAGACAAGGCCACAGAGAGAGTACGAAAGTGGAAGCAGTTCAAAGAAGGTGAGGACCGTGGGCAAGCGAGGTTAGATAGAGGAAAACTGGACAGACGAGGGCTAGAGGGAACATAATGAGTAGAAAAATAAATAGGAGGAGAAGAAGGAGGGATATGGCGCAACAGAGGAATGGAAAAGTAAGAAGAAAGAGCGTTAGGCAGGAAAGGAAAATGGTAGAGAAAAGCAAAGGGAGATTCGGGAAACAAGGAGTGAAGAGCGGAGAGGATGAGATCGTGAAGAGGTTGGAAAGTCTAGGAGGTGGGGGGAGACAGTGACTGTAATTGGAGAAGACAGGGCTTTCAATATTCAGAGCGAGGCGTCAATTGAAGGAGTCGACTGGCTCACTGGAGGGGCCTGGCTCGGTACACATCCTCTCACTGGAGACACACAGGTTATAGACTACTGGGGCTTGCCTGAACACACACACCATACACACACACACACACACACACACACACACACACACACACACACACACACACACACACACGCGTATGCAAACACACATGTACACACACACATGCACACACTACTTTTCTTTCACAGCGACAAAGCAGTGATTCAAATGGTGCATATCTAACTGCAATGCTCTCCACTGACAATGCATGCTACATTTTTGCACAAAACATTATTGGGAGAAAAAAAAAATTCTGAACAAAACATGTTTCCCTCCTTTGGCAACAAGCTAATTTCTGTCTTTCAACAAGTCTAAGTCCTCTCATCATCTCCATCTCTCCACCCTCTGTCTCCAGCCTCCCGCTCTCTGTCTGTCTAGATCTGTCTCTATCTCAGCCTGTCTTCTTCTCTCCTCTACTCCTCTCCCTGCAGCCCTCCTTTCTTTTTAGATCTTGTGGGAGCTGTTCCTTGACCAGAGAGAAACTGGCTCTGTCAGATAGAGATAAAAGTGTGTGTGTGTGTGTATGTGTATGTGTGCGTGTGAGACAGCCTCAGGGGATGGCATTGTGGCCTGAAATACGTCACCCTTCCCTTCAAAAAACCCTGATAAGCACACAAAACACAGCACAGGATAATCTGAGGTCATGTCTCTTAACCACTATTGACACTGCTCTGTTCTCTCACACACACACACACACACACACACACAGACACACACGCATGCACAAAATACTGACAAATACACACAAAAACATACAGCCATTGGACCATAATATACACACTATGTTTTTTTTTTTTTTTTTATCAAAATGACTTTTTTGGGCAGAACATTTTTGCCTTCTGGAACATGTGAATGTTCATGTGCCTTAATAACAAATCTGTAAATACAAATACAATTTTTCAATTAGGAACCTAGTTGGTTTAGCCACTGAAGGACAGGAACCTTCCCGCTAGCCATGATTGGCTGAGATAATGGATAGGACATGCCGAGAGATGAGTTTGGATTGGTATGCCATGTAGCATGCTTCTGTCTATAACATGAGCTGCTCAGTATGTGTAGATAATCCTTACTACCGTGTCTTTTTTGAAAGATGAAGAACTGCAAAAGTGCTACCCTAAAATTAACAGGCACTATCGACGAAGATCAGTGGGAAAAAGTTGTAATGGAATACTTTCTGGAGGATGATCGTGCCATGATGACTCTCTCTGACTCTGAAAATGAATCAGACGTGATTTAGGTAAAAACATTTTAATTGAAGCAGACATCGTAGAGTCTTCTGATGACAGTGATGGGGAAGAAACGGCGATCAACAGTGTTGTTGTCATGGAAAAAGTTGGAATGCCCGGTGGAAGCAGAGAATGATAGCTAAGGAGATGGAGAGAATTCTGGCGTTTGATTAAAAATATGCTGAGGGAGTCGAAAAGAGAACACAGAAAACACCTGTCTCTGGGTTACATCTTCAAACTAAGGGCAACCATGGCATCCGTGACAGAGAGGGAGAAGCGTTCATCCATGTATACAGGTAAGAGTCTAGTAAGCTACATTTTCAGATATTTTAAGTTTCTAATTTTGTCAAAAAGTAATTTTCATTGCAATTTAAAGCATACTATTAGCTAGCTAACATTATGTGTATGATCTGTGTAGTAATATTATTTGTATCTCAGGAATGTATTTGCATAGCTAGTTATAGCCTAATGTTAGCTAGCTAGCCTAATGTTAGAACCTAGTTAGTTAGCTTTAGCTACCTGCAGATTCATGCATGGTGGCTAGCTATGACAATCAGTTTGTATTGCTAGTAGTATGGGTTGGGATTATTTCCGAGGTCAAAACAACTGGGAACTCGGAACTGGGAACTCGGAAATCTCTGACTTCCGACTTCAGTGCGTTCAAGATAACAGGGAACTCAGAAAAAAAATTTACTCCGACAGGGAAAAATAATTTTGAACGGTCATCCAACTTGGAATTCCAACAGGGTGACTCGGGCCTCTTTCTAGAGCCCCATTTTTATGACCTGAAGATCACTGATGATGACTTGACCTCATATTTTTCCAAGTTTCCAGTTGTCTTGAAAGCACCATTAGGTGCATTGTTTAGCTGTCTAAACAAAAGACTCCACTTCGTCAGATGATTACATGCGCCATCAAGTTAGACAAGTGTATCTGGTGGTGATTACGGCATCTATTGTACAGTATTTCATGAACATGTGTACATGTCCAGACAATAGTGGGGCGGCAGGTAGCCTAGTGGTTAGAGCGTTGGACTTGTAACCGAAAGGTTGCAAGATCGAATCCCTGAGCTGACAAGGTAAAATTGTGTCATCTGCCCCTGAACATGACAGTTAACCCACTGTTCCTAACTGTCATTGAAAATAAAAATTTGTTCTTAAAGAGATGGGTGAGGCTAAGGCTTAAGAGGGTGTGAATGATACTGAATGGGTGTAGACCAGTGGCTGTCGGTCCCGTCCAAGACGAGGGAGGATGATAATTTTTTTGATGAGCATGGCCTTATTTCTATTACAGCATATTGGATGGCTGTCATTCATATTTCATTCACGCAGTTCAATGTAACATCGATAGGTTTACTTGAATTTTCCCTGTACCCATCATGAGGTTGCTACAACATAGCCTATGAATGAAAGTTAACAACATAGAGAATTTTGAGTAATCAAGGTGACAGACAGTGACACATTCTATACCGCCTTGTAAGAACCAACGCTGGAGTAGAGAAGCAGGTACGGAGAGTGAACATTTTAATTTTGCATAGACATGGAACAGGACAGGAACAGCGTCAGAACCGGGTAACACAACGACATACGACAATCAATGCTGAAGCGGGGAACAGAGCTGGGGAACAGACCTATATAGGGGAGGTAATAACACAGGTGAGTCCAGGTGAGTCCAATGAATTGCTGATGCGCGTGACGAGGGAAGCAGGTGTACGTAATGATGGTGGCAGGAGTGTGTAGTGCAGAGCAGCCTGGCGCCCTGGAGCGCCAGGGAGGGAGATTGGGAGCAGGCGTGACACGCCTTGCACACTCTTGCCTTCAACTAGCCGATCAGGGAGTAATCATCAGTCCAAAAGTTGCAAATTAGAATTTCTACTGGACAAATTCAGGTATTTTCGTTCCGTTTGCTTCCAATTAAGAAACGTTTTTGAACAGAATCGGCAGAATTAATACACCCCTGATCACACGCAAACCCAATTCACTTTAATAGCAGCCACATGAAAACAGCAACTATCTACGCACTCTCCCCCTCTCACCTTTTTCCTTCGCTTGTGGACTTCAGGGCACAACACATCAGCTATCTGTGACTAGACAAAAAAAACTTTCCATGCTAAACCCTCATATCATGACCGCTATAACCGCTACACACAGCCTACATCGTTGTCAAGTCCTAGTCAACATAGCTACAAGAACTCTAACGAGTTAGTAAACCCTCTACAATCATGCAGTACAGTGTACAGTCAGAAAGCAGTTACACCGGCAGGCCCCAGTGACAATAAATTAATACAACCAAAAGCTTACCTTGACTTGGAAGAGTTCCAGTGTTGGATAGCCATAGCCAGCAAGCTAACATAGCATCCCTCTCTGTTTGAGCCAAGGGTTTTAGTAGGCTAAACTATCTAGCTGCATTCACTAGCTAAGTGAAAGTGAAAGTAAGAAGAAATACAACCAAATATAGCTAGCTCTCTCTCTCTCTCGCTTCTCCTTAATTTTGGAAGAAATGAATTTGTTCAAAACTGTTCAACTATTGTCTTTCTCTCTCTTTGAGTCAACTACTCATCACATTTTATGCACTGCAGTGCTAGCTAGCTGTAAGTTATGCTTGCAGTACTACATTCATTCTCTGATATTTTGATTGGGTGGACAACATGCCAGTTCATGCTTCAAGAGCTCTGAAAGGTTGGAGGACGTCCTCTGGAAGTTGTCATAATTACTGTGTAAGTCTATGGAAGGGGGTGAGAACCATGAGCCTCCAAGGCTTTGTATTGATGCCAATTTACCCAGGAGGATGGAAGCTAGTTGTCCTCCGGCTACACTATGGTGCTACCCTACAAGGCTACTGTAGACCATTGCAAAACAGTGTTTTAATCAATTATTTGGTGACTTGAATATATTTAGTATAGTTTTATCTAAAAATTATAACTTTTTTAATGTTTCACTATTTGTATTTTTATGAAATTCACTGAGGAGGACGGTCCTCCCCTTTCTCCTCTGTGGAGCCTCCACTGGTGTAGACAAAGAAGAGCTCTCCAGTAGGTGTACCAAAACAATCAAGGGCCATTTTCTCAAAAATGGGGTTACAAGTTTATCAACTTCAATGCAGAATTACTTTCCCATTGTTCCTCAACTGCAGTGTACGATATACCATGTTCTAGCTTTGAGTCTCTACTTTTATCACTGTTAAAAAAAAATATGTTGCTACATAGGACCGAATCGAGCAGGTCGGTCACATATGGCCAAAGCCAGTGGGACAAGAGGCTGATCCTAGTGTAAGGATCAGTACAGATAAAGAGAGACAAGTGGACCTCTGAGAGAAACATGTTAAAAGTGAGGAAGGCTGAGAAAAAGAGAGGGAGAAAGATGGACAGGACCTGAGCCCTCCTACGCCCTCTTGTCCTCCAGTCATCCTGACTTTGTGCAGAAGAGCCAGCTGTATGCTGTATGGCTCAACAGGCCTACACACACATACACACACACACACACGGAGAACAGAAGTGGGTGCGGTGGACTACAAGACCAGAGTATGCAAAGGCCATTTGAATAAGACCATAACTTCTCAGGGAGCAGCTCCCGAGGTGACGGTTTTGGAGAGCCTGGCGTGCCCAAAGTAAAATGCCTCCCATTCAGGCCCAGAAAATAGGATATGCATATATTTAGTACCATTGGATAGGAAACACTCTGAATTTTCCAAAACTNTTGGACACTTAGGATGACCTCAGCAGAAGTTCTTCAACAGGTAATTGATTTGTTTTCGCTGTGAAATGTGTTATGTGTGTGCCACGCTGGCTAATGAATTCATGGCTATGAGAAAGTATGTGAGGTGCTGCCCTCAAACAATCAAATGTAGAGCTTTCGCCGTAAAGCCTTTTTGAAATCTGACAACGCTGTGATATTGCCAAGAAACAGAGCTTTTGATGAGTATGAAACACTTGTATATTGGTGGATTTTTAATAATTCAACTTTGGGATTTTGAATTTGGCGCTTTACATTTTACCTGGTGGTGTCGGGAGTGGCTAGCGACCCACCGCTCCCTGTCTAGTTAACCTGAAAACAACAGGCGCTGGCCGTTGTGGAGATGTAGCCGGTCTGGTCTGGTCTGTCACGGGGAGACCTGGCAGAGACCTGACAGCCTGCAGACACCCGGCTCCACTCTCCCTCCCACCCTCTGACCTAAGGGGTTGGCACGGTAACAGTGAGGCAACGTGGGCAGATCTGACCGATTGGGCTCTCCTCACCCCCTCAGCCTCATGGGAGAAATAATCTACACAGTGAGTGAACTCTTCCTCCACACACAGACAGAGAGAAACAGGGGACGGTTAAGCCCTGTGAAACTTAACAGATCAAACTGCCCAGAGCTGAGGAGGAAGAAACCAAGCGGGGGTGCAACAAGCGGGGGAGACGTACCCACTGACATAGCATTTGTAGAAACAGATATGTTCGTTCAAGGCTAAAGTGGATTGTTTGCGAGCCATTTCAGATGACTCAGTCAGTTCTAATTTTCTCATGTTCCAATCGATGCTTGTTGACGAGAGCACCTCATTATTCTGTTCCTTGAGCTACCGTCATTATACCACAATATGCCAATTCAATTTTGTTGCCATCCCCTATAATTCAAATAAATGAAGGATTATATCAAAACAATCATTATGTAAACACAAAGGAGGAAAGGTGGAGGGGAAGTCAAGGAATAAATTGAAAAGCATTCTTATAAACAGGGAGCGAATTGGCTAAGTAAATTGTGTCGTAAACACAGAGGCTGAAATAATCAACCACTTCTCTCCTTTAAAGATGAATTGAAGATTACTCTTGTTGAGGTCCCATTTGATGGTGTGTGAGTCCAGAATATGTTTTAACTAATGTGGGAAAAGCAGCTATTTCACTACTGCATGTGTTTCTTTAAAACACATTTTGTGTTGTTTTGACTAGTGCGAGTAGTAGCAGTGTTTGACTGCTGTAAGATGCCAAGTTGAGTGTCAAGAGTGTCATGTCTTCAGTATAATGCTGAGTGAAGTCTTTGCACTAGAACTACCTTGTCGTATTCAGAATAAAGGGTACAGTTAACCATTAAGACTACTATGTAGTGCACTCTTTAAAGCAGAACTGATGTCAAATACCAACTTCTCTAGTTGAAAATGACATATGTGACATCAATATTAGTCAGAAACATTTATTCCAGTGCCAAAATTGACTAAAAAGTGCAAGTAGGTTCATTTTTGTGATAAAGTCAGTATCATCCAAAAGACAGTTTTGTGAGATTTGTGTAGATGAGTTCGTCATTACTTATTTAAGGGTTGGGTTTTGAATTCGACAATACCCACTTGCCAACTACCATGGGATAAACAGCTGCAGTGATTGTGGTCTATCCAATCGTACAGCAGAACACACAGACAGTGAGACAGACGTGCCCAGCAAAATACAACCAACTACAGCTAGCTCTCTCTTGCTTTTCCTTAATATTGGACGAAATGAATTTGTTCAAAACTGTTCAACTACTGTCTTTCTCTCTCTGAGTCAACTACTCACCACATTTTATGCACTGCAGTGCTAGCCAACTGTAGCTTATGCTTTCAGTACTAGATTAATTCTAGTACTGAAAAAAGTGCGGCAGCACAAAGTACAAAATAACAGTCTGGCGCAAACCAGCAAGAAACGTGCCACTGACAAAATAAACAATCACACACACAGACATGGGGGAAACCAGAGAGTTAAATACATGACAAGTAATGACGGAATGACAACCAGGTGTGTGGGGAAACAAGACAAAACAAATGGAAAATGAAAAGTGGATCGGTGATGGCTAGAAGACCGGTGACGTCGACCGCCGAACACCACCCGAACAAGAAGAGGCACCGATGTCGGCGGAAGTTGTGACAGTACCCCCCCCTTGACGCGCGGCTCCAGCAGCGGGCCGACCCGGAGGGCGAGGCGCAGGGCGATCCGGATGGAGACGGTGGAACTCCCGCAGCATAGACAGGTCCAAAACGTCCTCCACCAGTGACGTCGACCGCCGAACACCACCCGAACAAGGAGAGGCACCGACTTCGGCGGAAGTTGTGACACTGATAGGTTGCAGAACGTCCTCCGGAAGTTGTAATAATTACTGTGTAAGTCTATGGAAGGGGGTAAGAATCATGAGCCTCCTAGATTTTGTATTGAAGAAAATGTACCCAGAGGAGGATGGAAGCTAGCTGTCCTCCGGCTACACCATGGTGCTACCCTACAGAGTGCTGTTGAGGCTACTGTAGATCACTTTTTTAATGTTTCAATACTTGAAATTCACTGAGGAGGATGGTCCTCTCCTCCACTGGTGTAGACAAAGAATTGGCTAAGTAGATTGTGTCGTAAATACAAATGCTGAAATAATCAACCACTTCTCTCCTTTAAATATTAATTGTCGATTACTCTTGTTAAGGTCCCATTTGATGGTGTGTGAGTCCAGAATATGTTTTAACTAATGTTTTTCTTAATGAGCAAAATAAAAATATGCAGAATCGGTGCGTTCAGTCGCTCTTTAAATCACTGTTAGAATAGTGTTTTAACTACAATATGCAGAGTAATGTTTATAAAATCAGGAGTGTTCAAACTATTGCAAAAAGGCCTAGCTTTAGTGTATAAAGTGCATAGTTAAGTGGCTATGCACAGCACTAGAATGTTCTACAAGGTATTTGAACAACAGTGTCGCTTTGAATACATAGAGTATTTGGGTCAGACTATCGAGGGCAGTGTAGTGTAGTGTTCAGACAATAGTAGATGTGGGACAATACTGCTCGGAGCACGGGGGAGAAATCCTGGTCGGAGGGATGTAGAGGAATACACCAAACTGACAGGTTGTATAATAATTAGGCCTTACATAACCATAGGGAGAATATACCTGCTTTTGACAACAGAGGTCATTTCCAGTATCCACTGCCAGTTCTGTCACTGATCAGCACATACACAAACACGGACATTGTACAAATGCAACGTAAAATGCCTGCAAACATAATAACAGGCATGCAGAGCACATACACCCACACACAGACACACACCAAATGTGTGCCCTCTACAGACAAGGCAACATGCCGACACACACACACTGCGTGCGAGGAAGAGGACCAGAGCAGACCCCACTCTCAGTGGGAGACTATAGGACTAGATGATCCAGGTGTAACCTGCCATCTCTCTCAAAGGTCCCTGACAGATAGAGTACAAGCAGCAGGGTTGGAGGGAGAGAGAGTTAGAGAGAGTGTGTGAGGGAGAAAAATAAAGAAAAAGAGAGTAGGCGCTTTCAGCATGGTGAGGGATGGGTTGGAGGGGAGAGAGAGAGAGAGAGAGAGAGAGAGAGACATAGAGAGATGGAAAGAGAGAGTGAACGAGAGACAAAGAAAAGAAAGAGTCTGGACTTCCACTATGGTGGGGGAATGAGATTAGCTAGGCTGACTGCCTCAAACCAGTCTCCTCTGAAAGGACCAGACACTGCTTTGCTGGCAGCCTGAGCCCTGCGGAACGTCAAACCTTCGCCAAACACCTCTGACGGTTAGCCCAGCATATTTAACAGACCCTGTCTATTATAAACCTCCTCTTCCAGGCAAAGCAAAGCACTCTCCACTCACGTATACACAACCCAGTTTCCTTTTCACCACCATTTACACCAACCGTAACGCCTATCATACTGTCACTGTCATGGTCCAAACCTGACGACTAGAGGCCGCTTATTAAACCGACGCTGTCATGAATCTGCTGCTCATGATTATTCCTGCTTCGCTCAGGGAGAGAAATGACACACTCCATGGATTAATCATAGAGAGTTCGGGGGCTTGTTGAGGGAGGTTAGGGTTTGGGGGGAGGGGGGGCATGTTGGCAGGCAGTAGTGGGGCTGCAATATCCCTGAAGCCTTGCCGAGGGGAGTGCGAAGGATGGGGGGTGGTGGGAGGAGGGAGCGGGCGATATCGCGACGTGAGCAGGTGGTAGGGGATAAGCAGAAAGGCTCCACAGGGGAAGCGCCTTTAGCGTGTCACTTTAGCGTGTCAGGCTCCGTCTGCAGGTTTCTCTGATGATCTGGGCGAAAGGAACAGAAAGATAATGTTGGCTAGCGCTCTTACACTGCTGGCAGCAGTTGGATGGATGGTTGGAATGTGTGTAGGTAAGGTAGAGAGTGAAAGGAGGAGGAGAGAAGAGGGCTGTGCGTGTGAATTTGTTTGAATGGTCTCACTTCTAAGCAATTCTGAGTGGTCCAATTTCAATCACATTCACTCACACCTGCGGTTGGAATGTGCTGAAATTCTCCATTGCAGCCACTGACATAGTTAGTCCCTTTAAATCTGGGCTTGTGATTTCAGAGGTACTATAAGAAGAAGGGGCTTTCGTTTTTATCTTGAATGGCAGCTTACCTTAAAAGTGTCTGCAATGTATTTTTTCCTTGAATAAGTATAGTCTTTCAGTACTCGCACTGAGGCGTATGCAGGACTCGTCTCACACTGTGCCTTTGCTTCCCATTTGCTTCAATTAGTATGCTCCTGACATTCAGCCGCTTTAAAGGCAGAGTGATCCTTAAATTGAACAATACCCGAAGGACCATTACAGAGCAGCACAGGGCTAAAGCTGTGCTCACATGGACTTTATCTTTACTTTTATGAGTTTTTTTTTTTAAATGGGATGTTTTTTAATTGGAAGCCTTGGCGATGTTTCTAGTTGAGTTTAACTTGACCTAGTGAATCTTCCTTGACCTTCAGATACCTTTACAGTATCTGAAGTCACACGCCCATTGCTTTGATGCTATTCCACCATCAGATGAGCCCAAAAGCTATTGGAGAAATGAAAGAAGAGTCCATTGATTGAGGCCTAAGATCATTCTTCCACAAAGCGTCGCCTTGAAGATAAAGCCCATGTTGAGGCGGCATAACACTTGGTCATGCCAAGTGTATGTTGCAGGGAGAGATGAAGTGAATGGGAGAGGAGCATGCTATTCCCACTATCCAATCACATACCACAGGTCTCTAGTAATGAAGAAACCTTGTTTCAAACAATCCCTTTGCATAACCTACAGATTTACCCCTTGTACACACCCAGGCTAGAGCTAACACCCACACAAATACTCAGTCACACCAAATCCACAGATGTAGCTAGTACACACTCGACGCCACTCAAGGCATCTGCCACTCACCCACTCTTAAGCACTTACGCACAACAGACACACACACCAGCCAAACCTGCAGATACCACACACACATGGATGTGACAACATACTGTTGTTACTGGTATAATTAGAGTACTAATTAACAAACTAAACCCCAAACACGAGACAACTACCAACATCCCAGAAGGACGGACACACACACACACACACACACGTTTTGTTCTTCTATCCTCATGGGGACCTAAAATGTATTTACATCCTATTTTTCCTGACCCCTAACCCTAAACGTAACCCTAACCTTAACCCGTAATCCTAACCCAAACCATAAATCTAACCCTAAGCTAACCACGGACCCCCCCCCCCCCCCCCCCNCACACACACACACTCCTGCTGCCCACTCAAATACCTTATTATAACTTTATCCCCTGTCAGTCCATGTGTGAACCCGGGGCCCTGGCAGAACTCCCTCCTGGTCTCTTGCACATGGGCAAGACGCCACACCCCACCGAAGAGAAGTGATTTTGATGGGCAGTTTCAACAACAGTGTCAACAAACACTGCAAGGCAACTGTAAAAGTGCTGTAAGCAGTTTGGTAACCACTCATCTAGGCTATACAGAGACTCTGGCTACATATCATTCTGCAAACTTCTTCATAGATCAGATAAGAAAGCAATATGGCGGAAGGAAATACGAAACTCCACTTAACAGAGGGCAAGATGGAGTGCTTTTACACCTGCATTGCTTGCTGTTTGGGGATTTAGGCTGGGTTTCTGTACAGCACTCTGTGACATCAGCTGATGTAAGCAGGGCTTTATAAATACATTTTATTTTATTTGATGGAGCTATAGGCATGTTTCTGATAGTATCCCAGTAAATTAAGCCTTGATCAGCAAAGTGGAGAGAAATAGGAGGATGGAATGAATAGCTTATGGAACAAGATGCAGCCAATGCTTTAAAAGCTTTACATTTGAACTTCCAGTTGGTTCCCTTTTCCACCTGACAAACACATTATGTCAGCCACCTAGATATAACCTGTCTCCGGGCTTCAGTTGGCTCAGGTTGTCCCTAGATAACTCGGCTATAATCCATCTTGTGACGTGGTAGGCTATATTTGACACCTCACAAAAGCATTCAGCCATCTAGGTATTGAAATACGGATGACTGGATTCACCCGATAACCTGAAAACTATCATGGGTGTTGAGATCTGCCCAAGTTTGACGTCAGTTGCCAACCAACCAGTTAGAAATGAGATTTCATTAGCACCCAGAGCAACCTGGCTTAATGTCATAAAAGGCTACTGCAGACCAAGATGCACTTGAAGATGTAATTTGGGGGTAAAGGAGGAAAACCATTATGATAGTGATTCAAAGAAGAGGGATAGTTTACCACCTGGAAATATCTATGGGGAGAGGAAAAAATTTATTTGGAGAGGGGAAAAGTCTGTAGCCTATATCTCACAGGCATAATATGAGGGGGGAAAAGCGAGCCACTGAATGAGCAACTGAATGATGGCAATTTTACAGCATTTGGACAAGAAAATGACTATACCCTAGTTTCACAAGGGGATAATTATTAACAACTAAAGTGGCCGTAGTAGGCCTGCGCGAGACGGAGTGAGTAGTGGCAGTTGATAGGCGTGTGATGGGGGCTTGTAGACTGCAAAGCATCCACTGTCACAAGCTCTTTTAGAAACTTGTTTCCCAGCCTGGTCTCATAGACTAGACGTAACATAGTAAATGTACATCTGGGACACGCAAATTAGTATGATATGTTACATAAGACAGATGGAAAAGGGTGGTTGATCGGGGTGGATGGGTAAGGTTGCAAGTTCGAATTTCATCACGGACAACTTTAGCATTTTAGCTAATTAGAAACTTTTCAACTACTTACTACTTTTGAGCTACTTTGCGACTACTTAGCATGTTAGCTAACCCTTCGCCTAACACTAACCCTAACCTTAACCCTTTTAGCTAACTCTTCCCCTAACCTGGGGTTTGGGTGGTATCCAGATTTTCATAGCGTCATACCGTCCTTCTCTTATACCGGGATATATGGTACTCCCGGCTTATATCAAGGGCACGCCCAAAAACGCAAAAAAAAACATTGGGCATCTATTACCAGAATGCTAACAAAATTAGCACAAGTAATAGCGAATTTACATGGAGGCTGCTAGCTCAATATACAAACGAGCAGCATGTGTACACGCTGTGTCTTTGTGGAGTCTGGAGTCGCTAGGGCAACGGGCCTCTCTGCTGGCCGATAACGGAGAGGAGAAAAAAACGTAAGGAAATCAAGATAGTGGAAACTGTACAAATAACTAATCCAAAGAACTTTGACTTCTCAAAAATGGCAGAAAGCTGGTACTATATGATGCCCTGTCACCTTATTAATTCTGCCACTTACTTAGATTAACTAGAAAGTTAAATATAGGGTTCGGGTTAATGCAAAATTCTGAGTTTTTCACACCAATTATTATTTTTTAAATGCAGGTGTAAAATGCTTCTTATCGTAATTTCTGCTCGGCATCAGATGCATTTTCTGCTTCAGTTGCACTTCTCCACTCGGATGAGAATTTACGAACAGGTATTCTATCATCAGACTTTTCTCAGGTACCTTTCTCGGTGTAGCCAGCCAACTTTTCTCAGTTAAATGCAAGATTAACTTTAAGGGGCCTCCCGAGTGGCGCAGCAGTCCAATCCAATTCCATTCACCCAATGTGCTCCAAACAGGGTTGCCATGTCCACAGTTTTTCTGCTAAATTGGGCTACTTTGAAAACAATTTGAAAATGTATTGGTCCTAGGTTGTGGGTTTTTGGGCTACTTCTACTTGCTACGCGGCCATGGCATTTCTCTTAAAAAAAATACAAATCTATTTCATTGTGACCTGATGCTGCTGACTATCAGGAAATGTGGCAGGTGTGTGTGTGTGTGTGTGTGTGTGTGTGTTGAGAGAGTACTGCAGCATGCAGCTTAGTCCACTATTGGCTGAGTCACGTGAGTGAGAGGAGACAGAGCAGCACATGCGCACATCGTGACAACTTTTTACCAGTTGTAGGTAGGCTATTTAACTTGTCATTATGTGCAAATGGAACATGTTAATGGAAGTTATGGAACTCCATGGTGTGCTTCTGTTATGGTAAAATGTCCTCAATGAAACTGACATTAAATGTGGAGAATGACACATTTGCATCTGTTGGCCATCAAGTAGCCTATTAATTTATATGCCATTGCAGGCTACTGTAGGCTAACATTTGATACAATAAATATGTTGAAATTACTATATTACTGGAGTCATTGCAAATCAATTTGTGCCACGTGTGTAGCCTACCTGGAGCTGGCAAACAAATGTAATAAATAGCCTATAACTTCAGTGTATTATTGTTGTAGCCTTGTGTTATTATGCAATTATTAATGGCCATGTTTAGTTAATTAACTTGGAAGTTATAAAAGCTCTATCGCAATTGCCGATCAGTTGTTGGAATGCATTAGATTGACTGCAATCAGTTAACAGTACCAGTCAAAAGTTTAGACACACCTACTCATTCAAGGGTTCTTCTTTATTTGTACTATTTTCTACATTGTATAATCATAGTGAAGACATAAAACTTTGAAATAACACATATGGAATCATGTAGTAACCAAAAACGTGTTAAACAAATCAAAATAGATTTTATATGAGATTCTTCAAAGTAGCCACCCTTTGCCTTGATGACAGCTTTGCACACTCTTGGAATTCTCTCAACCAGCATCATGAGGTAGTCAACTGGAATGCATTTCAATTAACAGGTGTGCCTTGTAAAAAGTTAATTTGTGGAATTTATTTCCACTCCCGACACTACCCGGTGAAATGTAAGGCGCCAAATTCAAAATCCAAAAGTTGAATTATTAAACATTCATCAATATACAAGTGTGCATAGTCATCAAAAGCTCTGATTCTTGGCAATATCACAGCGTTGTCAGATTTCAAAAAGGCTTTACGGCGAAAGCACAACATTTGATTGTTTGAGGATAGCCCCTCATTTTATGCATTAGCATAAATCCATAACCAAAGCGGGTCTCATAAAACACATAAAATTGCTAATATAAAATCCCTTACCTTTCGAAGAACTTCCGCTGAGGGCTTCCCAAGTGTCCAACGAAGACATCCAATGGTTCTTTTGTTAGAAAAAGTCATTTATTATATCCATAAATCTCCATTTGGTTGGCGCGTTATGTTCATAAAATACAGCGTCCACTCGCCCATTGAACCGTGAAGAGAACGCGTTCAACCTATACCTATACACTTGTCCAAGAACAATCAACCATCATTGATAATGTATCCTTAGGAACACTTTTATGTATATTTACTATAATATTTCAACCGGATTATAAACTGGACGATAGGAAAGGAAAAAACCACAGCGCACGAGCCCGTGAACGCGCCGCCTCTTCTGTTTACATCCTGTGACTAGTTCGAAATTCTTCTTCTATTACCATCCAGAGCAACCTAACATCACCAAACACTGTCTAGTGACTGTTGACATCCAGTGGAAGCAATAGGTACTGCAATCTTACTCCCAGATATGGCTGTTTTCAATAGGGAGGGGTTCAAAATGAGGCAATGTGTCAAAAACACTTTTTCCACGACAGAAATTCCTTGGGTTTTCGCCTGCTATATCAGTTCTGTTATACTCACAGACAATATTTTAACACTTTTAGAAACATCAGAGTGTTTCCTATCCAATAGTACTAATTATGTGCAAATCCTTGTTTCTGGGCCTGAGTGGCAGGCCTTTTACTTTGGGCACGCCAGACTCTCCAAAACCGACACCTCAGCTGCCGCTCCCTAAGAAGTTAATGCATTTGAGCCAATCAGTTGTGTTTTGACAAGGTAGGGGTGGTATACAGAAGATAGCCATATTTGGTCAAAGATCAAGCATATTATGACAAGAACAGCTCAAATAAGCAAAGAGAAATGACAGTCCATCATTACTTGACATGAAGGTCAGTCAATCTGGAAAATTTCAAGAACTTTCAAAGTTTCTTCAAGTGCAGTTGCAAAAGCCATCAAGAGCTATGATGAATCTGGCTCTCATGAGGACCGCCACAGGAAAGGAAGACCCAGAGTTACCTCTGCTGCAGAGGATTTCATTAGAGTTACCAGCCTCAGAAATTGCAGCCCAAATATATGCTTCACAGAGTTCAAGTAACAGACACATCTCAACATCAACTGTTCAGAGGAGAATCAGGCCTTCATGGTTGAATTGCTGCAAAGAAATCACTACAAAAGGACACCAATAAGAATAAGAGACTTGCTTGCTCCGAAGAAAGACGAGCAATGGACATTAGACCGGTGGAAATCTGCCCTTTGGTCTGATGGGTCCAAATTGTTATTTTTGTTTCCAACCGCCGTGTCTTTGTGAGACGCAGAATAGGTTGAACGGATGATCTCCGCATGTGTTGTTCCCACCGTGAAGCATGGAGGTGGTGTGATGGTGTGGGGGTGCTTTGCTGGTGACACTCTGTGATTTATTTCGAATTCAAGGCACACATAACCAGCATGGGTGCCACAGCATTTTGCAGTGATACGCCATACCATCTTGTTTGCACTTAGTGGGACTATCATTTGTTTTTCAACAGGACAATGACCCAACACACCTCCATGCTGTGTAAGGGCTATTTGATCAAGAAGGAGAATGATGGAGTGCTGCATCAGATGACCTGGCCTCCACAATCACCTGATCTCAACCCAATGGAGATGGTTTGGGATGAGTTGGACTAGGGAGTGAAGGAAAGACAGCCAACAAGTGCTCAGCATATGTGGGAACTCCTTCAAGACTCGTGGAAAAGAATTCCAGGTGAAGCTGGTTGAGAGAATGCCAAGAGTGTGCAAAGCTGTCATCAAGGCAAAGGGTGGCTATTTTGAAGAATCTTAAATATATTTTTGTATTTAACTAGCAAGTCAGTTAACCTCTCAAGCAGCGGCAGCTGGGGTGACGGTTTTGGAGCGTCTGGCATGCCCAAAGTAAAATGCTTGCCACTCAGGCTCAGAAAATAGGATATGCACATAATTAGTACTATTGGATAGGAAACACTCTGAGGTTTCCAAAAGTGTCTGTGAGTGTAACAGAACTCATTTGGCAGGCAAAAACCAGAGAAAATTCCATCCGGAAATGTCATTCTGGTGGCTTATGGCTCACTTTGAGACAGTGCCTTTAGAAACGTCTTTATACCAGGACACTGAATGTAGTACCTATTGCTTCCACTGGATGTCAGCAGTGTATACGTAAAGTTTCATGGCAATTGGAACTAATGTGTTCAATAGGTAGAGGTTTTGGTGACGGGAGCTCTTTTTCAGTTGCACGTTTTTGGGCGCACGTTTGGCTGAGCGGTCCACTTTATTTGACTTATATAACGTTTAGGTGACCATCCAAGTGAAAGATTATCACTTTTATTCATAAAAGATAAGCTAAGGATGCATTTTAATTGGTTTTTGTTTTGTTNTTGGGGAAGATTGTGCCTGAAAAGAACAGTTCTTCTCAGTTTTATGATGTCATATACTCTGCAGGAGTCCTGGTAATGTACGTATGAATGACTACCAGTTCTCCCATATTACCTCCTTAGTGGTGTATGACTCTGACTGCTATTTCCAGTGTCCCTGCATGGTCTGGAAGGTCACTGTTCCAGTTAGGGTGTTTCTGTGTCTATGTGTTAATTTCTATGTGGTCAGACAGACAGCCGGCAGCCAGCCAGGTCATTGTCCCCGCCCTTGAGAAACAGTCACAGGAAGTGGCATCACCAAAAGACGTTACTGGAAACGTAGAAGGGGGGCATCTATCAGTAACCTGGGACCCGTTACCTTCCAAAAAAGTTGGTAGGTGTTTCATGTCCCTCAGTCACACTGACCAATGAGCAAGCAGAATAAGTCATGCAAACACTTCTGCAGGCATATGAAGCCTAGATGAAACTGCACAGACAGTGTTATGATATTTTTGCTCTCTCTCGCTCTCTCTAACCCCCCCCTTCTCCCCCTCTCTCTTTGTCTTTCTTTCTCTCTCTCACTCTGTCTCTCTCAATCTCGCTCTGTCATTTTCCCTCTTCTACCGAGCCATCTATCTCCCTCCTTTCACTTTCTCTGCAACATTGAGTGGTCTGCTCATAAAGTAACAAAGCTACTGGTATCTGTGAAACACCATGACCATTAAACACACAACCAGCAGCAGCTAGGAAACACAGACTCCAAAACCACCACCATCAGACTGATCAACACAGTGACAGACCCCAAACACACCCACGTCTCATCTTCTAACTCTCAAGCTGAGTGAAGGGGTGTTTTCAGAGAGCAACTATAGAATGTGACTTCCTTTTCAGCTAACGTACAATAATTATTTTATAGAACGGCAGCCCTCATCAAAAGTAAGTCTCTGGTCTTTCTCCTCTCTACTCTTTCTTCTCTGTGTGTTTTGGATAGTCATCTGCTAGCTACCAGTGACAGTGATAGATAAGGACATACTGCCAGAGGAAACAGTCAACGCCTTAAAAAGATGGCTGGTGGTCCCTTCTCCTGCTTCTCCAAACAGGGAATACTACTTCTCCTACTCTCTAACCTCCACTATGGTAAGTTTTGTAACTATTTTTATTTATTTGAACATTTTCAACACAATAAAACCGCAATACAACCATCAACGAGGATGACACAAACAAGTTTAAAAACGTATCCCCATTGTGGTCCTCTTGAAAATACATGAAAACAAAAATACAGTACACAAGATAACATTAAAACAAAATACATCTCAAAAACATCTCATTAATAGAGAAGAAACCGTAAAAGGAATAAAATAGATTACCAAGTAACGTTCATTGAAACAATTATACTTGCACAGTTTTAAAGCATTATACACATAAACCATTTCTTTTAAGGTTTATCTTAAAACTCCCTAGAGTATTGATGGATTTTATATGGCTTGGTACACCATTCCATTCCTCTGTACCAGTTCCCTGAAATGATTAGGGCCAACATGCATCTCTATGGCTGAGCTTGAGTATAATTCTCATTAGTTTGTTTTGGGCCGTTTGAAGTTTTTGTTATGCCACTGAACCATGAAATACAAGCATAGTCATAGTGGCACTGTATCAGAGATGTTGCCAGGGTCCTCATAGTCTCTACATCCAGGACCTTGGCTACCCTTCCCAGGAACTTTGTCCTGGAGTGAACATTCCCAATGACCTTCAGAGCCATAAGTTTGTTGGTCCAGTTCACATCCCAATGTATGGAACAGAGCATTTTTCCTTCATCGCTACACCATTAAACTTGACCGAGAAGTTGGAGAGTTTTTTACTTTGTGTTTGGTACCAAACAGGATACATTCTGTCTTGCCTAAATGGATAACCACTTACTGACTTTAGTCAGTTGGCTGCTTAGGGTCTTTTCAACGGTCTCCTTATTCTAATGTGAAACCAAGAAGGTAGAATCATCCCCAAACCGTCCGCTTTCTCTTACTTCGTTGTTGGTCTTTGCATGGTGTGTGTTGCCTGTAGAATGCCTAGTCATAAGTGATTGGTTGGATATCTCGAAACATTTGCTTTATTACTGTTTGATAACACCTAAATTCAGGAACATATCATGATGTGTGTATTCTGCAGTTTTGAATGAGTGCCAGTGGTGTGGTTGGGTCAGCAGCTGTTGCAGTGCTTCTAGAAGGCAACAGATCTTAAGACTCTGTGCCTAATGGATGGCATTCATTACATTTAAGGTGATATGGTACTATATCAAATAATTGTTTCTATTACATAATATGATAAATTGCCAGACTAGGATAACTGTCACATGTGGATGACGCTGGAGAGACGAAGCAGGTACGGGGAGTAAACATTTAATAAATAACTGACATAACACGAGACAGGGACAGCGGCAAGAACTAAAGACAAAAAACAATCAATGCAGCAGCGGGGAACAGAGCTGGGGAACTGACAAATATAGAGGACCAAATAACAGGTGATAAGTGAGTCCAGGTGAGTCCAATAATGCTGATGCGTGTGACGAGGGAAGGCAGGTGTGAGTCATGGATGGCAGGAGCGTGTGATGCAGGGTAATCTGGCGCCCTCAAGCACCAGGGGAAGGGAAGAGCGGGAGCAGACGTGACAATAACTGCTGTTGTCTTAAATTATTCAATGAACTGTAACTGTATTTGTTTTCGTAATTCATGACTGACATTTTTTGGTGTAAGGGTTTATAAAACATTACTTAATTTTGCCCATGCAGTGTATGATCCATTTCTGGGGAATAATTACACAGTAAACACAGTGGTATTTGTACTTGTGAGCTGAGGAGGGGATATCAGATCCACACCCACTAATTACAACACTTGCTACATCATACTGCATGAATATTTACACAGTTATAAGATCAATGTAATATAGTGTGAAACCATTGATTGATGTCAGAATTTATTTACCGTTTATAACGTGTGTATTTGTGTGTTTCAGGTGTAGGTGTTCCTCTGATCATCAACAAGAGAGTGGGGGACTCCGTGGAGCTACTGGCAGGCTTAGAGAGGGGACATTTCAAATCATTGGAGTGGAAGTATATGGGAAAGGATATTGCAGAATTCAACTCAGAAGTTGTATATTCACCTGGATCCCAGTTTGAGGGGAGANTTGGTTTTTGTTTTGTTGAGGGAAAGTTTATAGGTTTATTTGAACGCGTTCTCTTCACATTGGATTTTCTGAACACAAGGCGCCAACCAAACGGAGATTTATGATATAATTAATGACTTTTTATAACCAAATACCCATGGATTGTCTTCGTTGGACACTTAGGAAGCCCTCTGCAGAAGTTCTACAAAAGGTAAGGCACAGGTTTTCCCTGTGAAATGCATTTTCTATGGACCGCGCTGGCTAAGGATTTCATGGTTATGGAAAATATTGAAGGTGCTACCCTCAAACAATCAAATGTAGTGCTTTCGCCGTAAAGCCTTTTTGAAATCTGACAACGCTGTGATATTGCCAAGAAGCTGAGCTTTTGATGAGTATGAAACACTTGTATATTGGTGCATGTTTAATAATTCAACTTTTGGATTTTGCCTTGCATTTCACCTGGTAGTGTCGGGAGTGGGGCGCTAGCGCCCCAAATCACCTTGCTTCTGCCTAAGAGGTTAACTTCTTAGGGAGCGGCAGCATAGGAAACACTCTGAAGTTTCTAAAAGTGTTAACATAATGTCTGTGAGTATAACAGAACAGAACTGATATAGCAGGCGAAAACCCGTCGAAAATCTATCCGGAAATGCAGTTTTTGGTGACCTTTGCTCTGTTTGACACTCTCCCCATTGACTTCAAGGCAATCCAGCTCCTGGATACCTATGGCTTCCACTAGATGTCAACAGTCTATATACAAAGACTGAGAGTGATTGGAGTAAGAGGAACGGATAGGAACAGGAAATGGTAAGGGGACCTGAAATGTCAACAAGTTTTCTCGGGCGCGAGTCTGGGTGCGCGCCCCACTGTATTTTCCTTTCCTAAGCAAGCTGCTAAATCGTTCAGTTTACATCTTGCCTAGGTTACTGTAGCCTATCTGAAATAAGATGTAGGCCTATCAGGGGCTATAGACTAGCTGTATCTATCTAAGCAAACTATGGCAATGTTGAATTACAATCATAAACCCAGATTTTAGTCTCTAGCCTATGCTTACTGAAATGACAAGTCAATCTCGTAAATGGGTCATTTATAACTGTTTGTAGTCTTAACATCTGGTTTGTGGTATATGGCCAATATACCAAGGCTAACGGCTGTATCCAGGCACACTGCGTTGCATCACGCTTAACTACTTAGGGAGCAGTGGGGCGCTAACCTAGGCAAGATGAAGGCAAGATGTAAACTGAACGATTTAGCAGCTTGCTTAGTTCAAATTAACAGAGTAATTTATTCAACATGAATAGCTTGGCGATTTCGAGGTAAGAAGTGCTTGTGTTTCACAATAGCCTGCTGAAATAGGATACTGAGGATGGGGTCGTAATTTCAATCACTAAATTAAATATTAATAATATGTACAGTACCAGTCAAAAGTTTGGACACACCTACTAATTCAAGGGTTTTCTTTATTTTTACTATTTTCTACACTGTAGAATAATAGTGAAGACATCAAAACTCTGAAATAACACATATGGAATCATGTAGTAACCAAAAAGGTGTGGCAGGTAGCCTAGTGGTTAGAGCGTTAGGCCAGGAACCGAAAAGTTGCTGGACTGAATCCCTAAACTGACAAGGTGAAAATCTGTCATTCTGCCCCTGAACAAGGCAGTTAACCCACTGTTCCCCAGTAGGCCGTCATTGTAAAGTAGAATTTGTTCTTAACTACTTAGGGAGCAGTGGGGCTAGCGCCCCACTCCCGACACTACCCGGTGGAATGTAAGGCGCCAAATTCAAAATCCAAAAGTTGAATTATTATACATTCATCAATATACAAGTGTTGCATCGTCATCAAAAGCTCTGCTTCCTATCCAATAGTACTAATTATGTGCATATCCTATTTTCTGAGCCTGAGTGGCAGGCATTTTACTTTGGGCACGCCAGACTCTCCAAAACCGTCACCTCTGCTGCCGCTCCCTAAGAACAGCCCTTCGCCATGGTATATTGGCCATATACCATACCCCATTGTGCCTTATTGCTTAATCGTAGCAGTCAAGTTAAATCGACATCCATTGATCGAAAATTATCTGGCGAGTTTAATAAGGGCAACATATTCAAATTCGTTTGCAATAATTATTATTTTGATAAAAACCGAATTTTGATTCTAATGTCGTTACAATTTACGTCAATAGTCCTTAATTGGCTCAATAACGTTATGGTAAAATGGTTTATTGTATCAATGGCAACTCCCGTCTTGCTGTGAAAAAAAAAATGGGCTAGTTTTCAGGCTTTTTGCGCGGGTTTTGAGTGGTCATTGGGCTAGAAATATTAGCGAGACCTGGCAACCCTGGCTCCGAAAAAGAAAGTTAAACATTGATTTTCCCTAACGGCAAGAACTCCAATCCGTTTTACACGTAGCCTAGGCTACAATTAGGAAACATGACTGACGCTCACGGCGAGTCCTCGTGTGAGGGAATTTGATATAGGTGTGGCACTTATGGGACTCACTCACGTATTTTCACAACGAACACCACTACAAAACAACTTCTACTGTAATTTTAATTACCGTGACGGCATCGTCCGGGTAGCCACGCACAACGCACAGGAGAGGACACAACTGTAGCATACGGTAACACTGAGCATATTGCAATAACCACACAAATATTTGGTGAATTGACAACAGGGTGAGTTTCATGTTTTAGAATGAGCTAAAACAATAGTATAGGCTACTTATACCAAACTAGTCATGCCTAGGCTATTCTACTCGCATGCATCCCTATTTGGAGATAGAGGTGCATGCACCGCTATTCCTGAGTTCCTATCAATAAACAGTCAATAGCCCAGTCACTCGCACCGACACCGATGGGCTGCTGCCTACACCCATGTCACAGCCAAAGAATGTCGATTCGAAAGCAACAGCAACATTGCAGAAGTGTGAGACAATTCTGGTAACAATTATATGGCTCAGTGCGTAGCCTATTCGACCGAAACAAAATGTCCCACATCTGGAAAGACTGAAACGCTCAGGAAGGTTAGCTGGCTACGTTCACAATAAAAGATGCCAGACAAACACGACATGGAGGGAGCATATCAGTCTCAGTAGCTGGAAAGGAATGTCACTTGGTATTGATAATGCTAAAAACTACATCTAATCAATAGGCTACCTCACCTATTCACAACGCATCACAGCATCTTTTTGGAGAAAACACTGTTGCTCGAATATCTTTGATCATAACAGAGAACATTCGCTTTCCGAACACTACAAAACATGACATTATCTCAAATAAACTCCACTAGGTTACAGCATGCGACTGAAGCGACGCCCAGAGCGCCAGTGTGTTGACAGGTTGGTTACCTTGCGCAATTAAATCGCCGGTTTCAGGACCTCCTTGCGCGCAGCACTCCGAGTATAAACTTTTCTTAAATCCCGTGTTCGCCTGCTCGTTCTGGAGCCCTCCGTTCCAAGCAAGTCGGGAATGTGTTGAGCAACGGTTCAGTGACAACGTCAATTTCGTGGAGTCTCCACCCACGGCACCAAGAGAGACCCAATGGGCGGGTCGTTGAAACGGTCATTGGCTAAATCAACAAATACAGTGTTATTACAAGGAAATTGAAAAGCAATATCGGTAACAATTTTCAATTCCTTCTGGAGTGAGGAATAGCCTATATATTCCTCTCCTTTATGTTTCTCCCTTCGCAATTAGGAAATAGATTGTGATACATCATGAGGAATAACTATCATCAAAAGACATTCAAGAACAATTTAAAAACAGAATATCTAATATGACATTCACAGAATGTAATAATTCCTGCTTGTTTTAAATCTAAGCAGAAAAACCTTTTAAATGTCTGCTTTCCTATCACCCATACATCTCCAAAACCTGCCACAATAATTACAACCAAATGAAATATGTGGGCAATATCATTTAACTCTTCCTCTCTTATGTACATCTAATCTAATTAAACTTTCAGTGCCCTCATTAGAGAGTTATGACCAAATAATCCCTCTTAACTCCTATACTCTGCCGGCCTCTCCACTTGAAGATTGTGATGTGTGATTGTCATGGAGGCAACAGAGAAGCACTGTGAAAGTAATTAATCAATGTGTGTATTATACAGAATGTGTCTTATAAGTGTGTGGGGGGGCCTCCCGAGTGGCACAGTGGTGGTCTAAGGCACTGCATCCGGGTTAGGGGAGGGTTTGGCCGAGGGGGCTTTACTTGGTTCATTGTACTCTAGCGACTCCTAGTGTCGGGCCGGGCGCCTGCAGGCTGACTTCGGTTGTCAGTTGAACAGTGTTTCTTTCGACACATTTTTGCAGCTGGCTTCCGGTTTAAGCTGGCGGGGGTTAAGGATCGCGGTTTGGCGGGTCATGTTTCGGAGGACACATGTCTCGACCTTCGCCTCTCCTGAGTTCGTTGGGGAGTTGCAGTGATGAGACAAGATTGTAATTGGATCGCAATTGGATATCACAAAATTGGGGAGAAAAAGGGGGTAAAAAAAATACAAAAATAAAAACAAGTGTGTGTAGTTGTGTGCATGCATGTGTGCATGTGTGTGCGTAAGTTAAGAGAGCTCAGAGGTCAGATGGGTCAGTCTAGGCCAGGGACACCCAATGTCAGCCTAACCTGTCTTTCTGCACCCGCCGTCATACTCCATGTATGTGTTCCTGTCATTTGTTCCACTTCATTGACCAGAGAACATACTGTACACTGAAAAACACTTAGGGCCTAACCAACTGGACCACAAACCACCAGCTCACCACACAAGGCAGAATGTGTGAAAGAATAACTCCATTGACCAGTCTCGGTTCTCTATGACGGCTATATCTAAGAGGTTGGATTCAGTCCTCTCCTGACCTGACACTTCTTAACATGGCATACGAGTAACCATTTCGGTTTGTCTATCAGGCATCTGGTATGACATTTGGACATGTTTCTGAAAACGTGACAACACATGTATGAGATCTAGTCTCAAAATGACCATGAATCAGTCATTGTTTCTGACAACAGTCTTTTGTGTGGCTAATATGAAGAAGAATAGTTGAATTAGAAGAATATGAGGTTTGCAGCTACTGTACAGGAAGGGAAATCCACAATCTATGAGAACATATACTACATGACCAAATGTATGTGGACACTTGCTCGTCAAACATCTAATTCCAAAATGGCGTTAACATGGAGTTGGTCCACCATTTGCTGCTATAACAGCCTTCACTCTTCTGGGAAGGCTTTCCACTAGATGTTTAAGCATTGCTGCGGGGACTTGCTTCCATTCAGCCACAAGCGCATTAGTTAGGTCGGCACTAATGTTGGGCAACTAGGCATTGCTCGCAGTCGGTGTTCCAATTCGATGGGGTTGAGGTCAGGGCTCTGTTCAGGCCAGTCAAGTTCTTCCACACCGATCTCGACACACCATTTCTGTATGGACCTCGCTTTGTGCATGGGGGCATTGCCATGCTGAAACAGGAAAGGGCCTTCCCCAAATGGTTGCCACAAAGTTGGAAGCACAGAATCATCTAGAATGTCATTGAATGCTGTAGCGTTAAGATTTCCCTTCAACTGGAACTAAGGGGCCTAGCCTGAACCATGAAAAACTGCCCCAGACCATTATTCCTCATCCACCAAACTTTACAGTTGGCACCATGCATTAGGGCAGGTAGCTTTCTCCTGGCATCCGCCAAACCCAGATTCGTCCATCGGACTGCTAGATGGTGAATCTTGATTCATCACTCCAGAGAACGTTTCCACTGTTCTAGAGTCCAATAGCGGCGAGCTTTAATCCACTGTAGGCAACGCTTGGCATTGCGCATGGTGATCTTAGGCTTGTGTGCTGCTGCTCGGCCATGGAAACCCACTTCACGACGAAAAGTTATTGTGCTGAAGTTGCTTCCAGAGGCAATTTGGAATTCGGTAGTGAGTGTTGCAACCGAGGACAGACGATTTTTACTCACTACACGCTTCAGCACTTGGCGGTCCCGTTCTTTGAGTTTGTGTGGCCTACCATTTTGCGGCTGAACCGTTGTTGCTCCTAGACGTTTCCACTTCACAATAACAGCACTTACAGTTGACCAGGGCAGCTCTAGCAGGGCAGAAATTTGACAAACTGACTTGTTGGAAATGTGGCATCCTATGACTGTGCCATATTGAAATTCACTAAGCTCTTCAGTAAGGCCATTCTACTGCCAATGTTTGTCTATGGAGATAGCACGACAGTGTGCTCAATTTTATACACCTGTCAGCAACGGGTGTGGTAGAAATAGCCAAATACACTAATTTGAAGGGGTGTTCACATACTTTTGTATATAAAGTGTATTTGTGTGGGTTGGCCCATGACAGCGACTTGAATTGAGAAAATTAACTCAACCAATTTCACACTGGGGTGCCCATCTAAGAACTGTGCTCGTCTGGAAGGCAAGCATCTGCCTCCCACCTTGTGACTTCCTTTCCATTTAATTGCTAGTTATCTGCTGAGACATTGATTGTTTTGCTACTTGACATGCTTCTCTGAATAAATGAGAAAGGGATTTAAAGGGGAGATAGATGTCGAAAGGTGAGAAAAAAACACACTTCATAATGGGTTCAAATGAACAACACCAACAATATGATGACGGAGTGTCTTAGGAGAAAACAAATGATTTAGTGAATGTTCAAACCCATTTTCAGATCGTTTTAAGGGGTTTTAATGCCAAATGTGACAGTGTGGGTGAAGTTATGATGATTTTCTTTGAGCTATCTCTTAGGCATGTACATTCCTCTTACGATGGCATCTAATTGTGGTCATAGTTCAAGGCTTCTCATTGTTAAGGAAGTGATGGAAAGGCCATGTGAGAAATGAATGAAGAAGAAAATTACTTTTTCAATTGTCACAGAGATACTGAGATTTGTCTCTTTCCTTTATCCTAACCCCTGTGAGACACACATACACACATACTGTACCTACACCCACAGAGAGCTTGGAGGACACGGTCAGCAGCAGTGCAGTGCCCCTGCAAGGCTGCTACTCTGGTAGTTTGGTAGTTAAAACAGTTATGGAGAAAGAACTGTGTGAACTGTGCAATGAAATGCATTGCAGTAAATACATCCTGAGTGGTAGTCCAGTAGAAAGTCATAGACGATCAAGACGATACATCAACATTTTGGCTTGTGGTAGCTGTTAAATATTGTGTTTATGCTACCACCTAACCATTTGGCCTAAACCTATGGGGTTGGGGTGAGGACAGACTTCACAACAATACCCAGGGATGGATTGGCCATCTGGCATTTCGGGCAAATGCCAGATGTGCTGGCCTGTTTTTTGCCTAGTGGGCTTGTCTAACTATTTATATATTTTTGTGCAAAATTATCATTATATGGTTGATAATGGGGGCCTCAAGGAAAGAAATGGGCCAGTGTGTTAGAAATGCCAGGGCCGATTTCTGGTCCCAGTCCGCCCCTGACAATACCCAACAGTTGTGTGGATCTTAGTAAACTCCCAGTCCCATTAGATTTACTGCCCTGTTTTTTGGAACAGATTGAACAATATCTTTCAGATTGAGCAATATCTATCTTTTAAAGTAAAGCAGGGGCTTTACTTTAAAACCCAGTCGTGAATGAGGCTGTTCCCAAACTCATAATGCACCAGATAGTAGGAGAATAGCTGCCTCATTCAGCCTACGCATGCAAGACTCGACACAATCATCTTCCCTGCCTGTACAAGTCATATGACAGCACAAAATGCCACAAAATCTGAATTTCCCTATGATTATTGAAGGTGCCGCGGAAGTTTCCCCTGATTACCATGGCTGGTTAAGCATGACGTAATATTACTCCCTGCCTGTGAGGAGATAGCAGCTAGCATCGTATGAAGACCTCTCTCTCTATTTCTTTATGCTTTAAAAAGTAGCTTCATTTCCGGAGTGGGGCTATTCTATTCGCTGTGCCTGAGGACAATTACTGTCTTAATCGTGTCCGGATTGGTTGGACAGATGAGGCCTTTATACGTATCTATCACAGACACATTAGTCCCGTCAGGAGCACCCACCATTGTTGGGGATTGGCATTAGTTAATCAAATCAAATCAAATCAAATTGTATTTGTCACATCCGCCGAATACAACAGGTGTAGACCTTACAATGAAATGCTTACTTACAAGCCCTTAACCAACAATGCAGTTTTAAAAAAATACAACAAAAAAAAGTACGAGATAAGAATAACAAATAATTAAAGCAGTAAATAACAGTGGCGGGGCTATATACAGGGGGTACAGGTACAGAGTCAATGTCAATGTGCGGGGCCAACAGTGTTGAGGTAATTGAGGTAATATGTACATGTAGGTAGAGTTATTAAAGTGACAATGCATAGATAATAGAGAGTAGCAGCAGCGTTCCAAGAGAAGGGGGGGGGGGGCAATGGAAATAGGGACTTCCTCTGACACCGCCTGGTATAGAGTTCCTGGATGGCAGGTAGTGTGTTCGGCCCCGGTGATGTACTGGTCCGTAAGCATTACCCTCTGTAGTGCATTGTGGTCGTAGGCCGAGCAGTTGCCATACCAGGCAGTGATGCAGCCAGTCAGGATGCTCTCGATGGTGCAGTTGTAAAACCTTTTGAGGATCTGAGGACCCATGCCAAATATTTTTAGTCTCCTGGGGGGGAATAGGTTTTGTCATGCCCTCTTCACGACTGTCTTGGTGTGCTTGGACCATGTTCATTTGTTGGTGATGTGGACGCCAAGGAACTTAACTTGAAGCTCTCAACCTGCTCCACTACAGCTCTGTCAATGAGAATGGGGGTGTGCTCGGTCCTCCTTTTCCTGTAGTCCACAATCATCTCCTTTGTCTTGATCACGTTGAGGGAGAGGTTTTTGTCCTTGCACCACACGGTCAGGTCTCTGACCTCCATATAGGCTGTCTCATTGTTGTCGGTGATCAGGCCTACCTCTGTTATGTCATCAGCAAACTAAATGATTGTGTTGGAGTCGTGCCTGACCGTGCAGTCATTAGTGAACAGGGAGTACAGGAGGGGGCTGAGCACGCACCCCACTCAGGGCCCCCGTGTTGAGGATCAGCGTGGCAGATGTGTTGTTACCTACCCTTACCACCTGGGGGCGGCCCGTCAGGAAGTCCAGGATCCAGTTGCAGAGGGAGGTGTTTAGTCCCAGGGTCCTTAGCTTAGTGATGAGCTTTGAGGGCATTATGGTGTTGAACGCTGAGCTGTAGTCAATGACTAGCATTCTCACATAGGTGTTCCTTTTGTCCAGGTGTGAAAGGGCAGTGTGGAGTGCAATAGAGATTGCATCATCTGCGGATCTGTTGGTGCGGTATGCAAATTGGAGTGGGTCTGGTGTTTCTGGGATAATGGTGTTGATGTGAGCCATGACCAGCCTTTCAGAGCATTTCATGGCTACAGACGTGAGTGCTATGGGTTGGTAGTCATTTAGGCAGGTTATGAATGTTGACGGCCTTATGAATGTTGACCTGTTTAAAGGTCTTACTCACATCGGCTGCGGAGAGCGTGATCACACAGTCGTTCGGAACAGCTGTTGCTCTCATGCATGTTTCAGTGTTACTTGCCTCTAAGCAATAATATAAGTTATTTAGCTCGTCTGGTAGGCTTGTGTCACCGGGCAGTGTATGTTCTTAATGTCGTCGTTCAACCACGACTCGGTGAAACATAATATATTACAGTTTTTAATGTCCCGTTGGTAGGATATACGTGCTTTCAGCTCGTCCCATTTATTTTCCAGCGATTGAACATTAGCTAGCAGGACGGAAGACAAGGGCAGATTAGCCACTCGTCGCCTGATCCTCACAAGGCACCCAAATCTTTTTCCACTAAATCTCAGTTTCCTTCTCCAGCGAGTCACGTGGATCTGGGCCTGTTTTGGGGTCTGTAGTAGTATATCCCTCCCGTCCGACTCATTAAAGAAGAACTCTTCGTCCAGTTTGAGGTGAGCAATCATAGTTCTGATGTCCAGAAGCTCTTTTCGGTCATAAGAGACGATAGCAGCAACATTATGTACAAAACAAGTTACGAACAACGTGAAAAAACTAACAAAATAGCATGGTTGGTTAAGAGCCGATAAGTGTACCTTGGCCAATGCGATGTCAGTGCGCTTTTGAATATGAGAGTGGAAGGATAGTGGATTGTGGGAGTTTTGAGGGGTGTTCAATAAGACTGTTTTCACAGAAAGAGGCTGAAGGAAGAGGCGACTTAACTCAGTGCTGTAGTTGTACCACTATTAGTACACTGGCCAACTGTTTCTTCTCCTCCTGCTACAAAGACAACTTATGTTGAAGACCAAAGATTCTCCATTCGGGCTCCTGAGTGGCACAGCAGTCTAAGGCACTGCATCTTAGTGCTATAGGCATCACTACAGACCCTGGTTCGATCCCGGGCTGTATCACATGATCGGGAGTCCCATAGGGTGGCGCACCATTTGCCCAGCGTCGTCCGGGTTAGGGGAGGGTTCGGCCGGGGTAGGCTGTCATTGTAAAATAAGACTTTGTTCTTAACTGACTTGCTTAGTTCAATAAAAGTTACATTTGACAGTATTGGGTATTCCAGCCAGGTGGTGGATGGGGTGAATTCCCCCATGTGAGGTAAAGTGCTTTGGAGACCCAGGGGAGAGTGCTTTGCTATAAATGCTATTAGTCCATTATTATCACGCCCCCAATTTAGACAGCCAGCAAACACCTCTGCTGCAATCACTGACTGAACTGGAGGCACACTCTGAAAGAAACGTCCCCTCTGCATTTGAGAACAACAGGCAAAGCATCCACTATCACCATCACGGCATGCCTATGGGCTCCTGCTATCACAGCACTGGCTTGCAGTGCTATAGAGGGGAGCTGGGAGTGGCTGTCATCGCTGTTGCCAGTATGTGAAAGCAGTATATTTTTTGAGGCCGCGGCAATTTGCATGATTAATAAAAGTATTTTAATTAGGACTCATTCTTATCAATGCAACTGTTGTTCGCAGCGGAAAATAACAACCACAGCCGCTATCAGGCTGTCCTCCCACGGCTGCTTCACAGAATGAAAAACTGAAATAAAAAACAGGCTGTGGTTTGGCAGCTGGCAGATAGAAGCCATTATCATTGTAATTAACACCCAGACACAGTGTAGAGCAGTGGAGGTAGACTCACACTCACTGTTGCTTTCTGCCCAAAAACCAGTGGCAAGAGCAGGAGGCAGGAGCACGTATTACCGCCATTATCCACGTCTGAAAACACTGTGTTATCACTGTTCCCGGTGCCCAAACCAATGGGCTATTTTGTATGTGTTGAAATTACTGTGCACTGCAACTGCTGTGTTGAATACACATTGATTGTTATATAGTCAATTGTTCAAAATACTAGGTTACATGAAAAGAAAAATATATGTTTTAGTTTTTTCTTTGGTTTGCTACTCATGAATATTAAATAGCAGTGTGTTCTGTTCTGACCATGCTTGTTCCACAGGAATGAGTGGACTGACATAAATGGTACCAGGACAAGATGTTGTGAAGAGTTAATTTTCACATCTGGAACACAACCAGAAACTATTCAAGATATGTGTGTCTCAATGACACAGCAATTCTATCTTTTTAAAGCTATGAAACTTGCTGCAATGTTGCTACTGTAATTACAGCGTTACTACACAGGTATAGAGCAAGTTAGTGTAAAGTGTTACCGTCTTTGTTTTTGACGAGGATGCCTTCCTAATTTCTAGTCCTCTTTAACCACACTAGAAGGCTTTCTAGTACCTCCTTATGCCTATAGTTACATCTTGTCTGTGACTCAACTGGGTGATAATGTATGCTATGGAGGTTAAGCTCCCAGCTAACAAGCACTGGTTCGTGTCTGTAGCGATCGTGACCTTCCAGTTTGTTGTCCTATCACCAACCATTTGACCTCTGACCTTCTCCGTAGCCGATGGCTGATTTAAAAAGCGTTCTTGTGACGAGTTACGTGTAGCACATGTGTATGATGAAAAACCTAATTTGAGCCTGGTTCTGGTTATAGGCTGTAGAAAATCAAACCTAGCTCATTCTTCTCCCTTCCTTGGTTGGCTTGTTATTGTCTGACCCGGAGGGTATTGGGAGAGATGTGCATCGTTGCTAAATTTATCGGCCAGAGGAATGTGCTCCTGTTTAATCTCCTGAGACCCATGCAAACTGCCCGTATGTGTTTGTTTGTTCAAGCATGTGTTTATATTTGTGTGTTTGTTTGTGCGTGTTTCTGCATGTGTGCCTGTTTGCGTGTATATAAACAAGCGTGTGTTTACACACTTACAAGAAAGATCTCATTCTCAATGTGACGTCCTGATAAAAATACGTATGTACGTGTCATGCATACATCTGTATGTGTGTGTACATGTGTGTGTGTACATGTGTGTGTGTGTGTACGTGCGTGCGTGCGTGCAAATTATGCTATTGCACGCATGTGTGTGTGTGTGTGCGTAGTGCCACAGTCCTATAACACGGTTGAAGCCTAATCTCCCTGATACCACCATACATATAAGATAATGCTGGTGAGCTTTAAATTCCTCAGGGCTTATCATCCTCACGCTGCTTTCACTCTCAATGGCCTTTTGTTGAGTCCCTCTCTCCCTCACATTCACACACACAGACGCGCACACACACGTGCGTACACATACACACAGACGCGCATACACACACACTCTCGCATACACACACACTCGCGCATACACACACACTCACGCATTCACGCACACACAGTCCTTCACTGTTGCTGTTACTAGCTGTCATATGTGTGCAGACTGTAACAACAACAACAACCATGTATTCAGAATGACTAATGTATTCAGCAGTGCCTCAACAGGATTACTCATATGTCACTACCTGCAGGGCAGGCAATATGCTGCTGTGCTGCTCTGTTCTAATATTCGGTGTGTGTCTCACTTGTGAAGTAGAGGCAGAAGATGAGGATTACAGATGCTGATGTGCTAAGTGATAATTGCAACGTATGTTGATCTTGTTTGATTATTTACTTATTTGCTTAGTGGGTAGAACATAATAACATGTGGGGAGGATGGGAGGAGAGGGAGTCAACAAACCAAATCTCTTACTCACTTTGCACATTCTGACTTACTAAATTCCACACACGCACGCATGCCCGCCCACACACACACACACACACACACACACACACTGCTGTTATTTTGCCTCAGACACAAACTGACAAACAAGGCTGCATCCCTCCAGGCTTCCTGCTCTTCCAAACCCTCACCTTCTCACTGAATGATATACACCTGCGACCATAGAGTGGGAGCCAGGAAGAAGGATCCTGTCAACGTCTGTCAGGTAGACATCCTCCTGTGACTAAAAGGTCACGCTCAGGTGCTTTCACACATAAATTCCCTCAATCACTGAAACAGACTCACACACACGCACGCCTACGCATGCACGCACACAAAACTACACACACATACATACCTACGCACACATGCAACTCCACATACACATGCGCAGGTCTGCAGAAGCGCACGCAAGCATACATTCATGAAATTCGCAAGCTTCTGTAAAAGGCTTGCAGACCTGGCTGCTTTTCCTCCCCAATAAGCACTTCTCTTATTCCATCTTTAAATAGGAGGCAGATACAAGTCACTCTTCATGTTTCATTTGGCTTCCTATGCACTGTAGCACAGGTAGAAATGCCTTAAAGGGGAAGGATACTTTTTCTATCCTCAGCACTGACTCATTACAGTAGCTACACTGCCAACACCTTTTAAACATATTAATTTACATAATATTATAATATACTCTGCTTCTTTTTTTTGTACAGTGCTCCTCATTAAAGGGACAAGAGGGCCTGAATCCAGATGCTTTAGTGGGCCCCTGGTATTTTGAAGAGCCATCAGGAGCACATGGTTACTCCAGTCAAGACTCTGATTCATCTTGATTGGATATTTAAAAGTTTAGTGGGCCCGAAATCCTTGAATTTTAAGAGCCACTCAGGACCTAGAGATTTCTTAAAATGGCCTTGAGTGCAGCTTGATAATGAGATCATACAGAATTACCTTTAGTAAAATTGATTGGAGGTAAGCCACAGATACTCTGACAACAGTGGGGGTGGTATTCACTCCCTTAGAGCATCCTCAAATACTGTACTGTATTTGTTCAGTATTCCTGTTATAGTAGATCAAACAATATCTGGGTCATATCTTAGTCATAGTATAAATACAAATTTGAGGGGGTAGATCAGCTTTAATATTGGAGATAGATTGTAGCTTCCATCAGTGTCGCCCATCTTCCCAATTATCCCCTGTGTATTTATACCTGTGTTCTCTTTTTGTCTGTTGCCAGTTCGTTTTGCTTCGTTAAACTTACCAGCGTTTGTTCCCCTGCTCCTGTCTGTTCTTGCTCCTGTTTTCTAGTCCTTCCCGGTTTTAACCATTCTGCCTGCCCTGACCCTGAGATTGCCTGCCGTTCTGTACCTTACCCCACCTCACTAGATTATTGAACCTTGCCTGCCCTGACCCTGAGACTGCCTGCCGTTCTGGAGCTTTTGCACCCTCTCTGGATTACTGACCTCTGCCTGCCTTTGACCTGTCGTTTACCTGCCCCTGTACCAGAAATAAACTTTTGTTTCTTCGACACTGTCTGCATCTGGGTCATACCTGAAACCTGATGTGCTGTTTGACATGCTCCTACACGGAGTATCAGAGGAATGAACGGACAAGCTTGCAGCCCGGGAACTACCGACGGATCTCAACTCGCTCATCGCCTTGACCATTCGGATCGATGGGCGACTACGGGAGCGAAGGAAGGAGAGGAGATTCAATTTCACTCACCGTCCAAGGATTCCACCTCACTTCCGGGCTGTCCCGAAAGTCCCAGACGGCACCGTTGCCCGAGAGAACCCAAGGCTACCTTAGTTCCCCTGAGAGCCTCTGAATAATGCCGATTCACCTCTTCCCGAGCCCATTCAACTAGGCAGAGCTAGGCTGTCTCCAGCTGAATGGCTATACAGGCTTCACACTAAGAGCTGCCTGTATTGCGGGACTACTGGTCATTTCGTCTCCACCTGTCCACTAAAGGACCAGACTCACCGGTAGGAACAAGTACTCTGGTGGGCCATACGGAGAACTTTTCCTCTCCCCTTACTCGCATCCCTTTTCATGCCATGTTGCTGTGGGGGAACCAGTCGAAATCTCTCCAGGTACTCATCGACTCTGGGGCCGATGAGAGCTTTTTATGGACGCTACCCTGGCTTATGAGCTGGATATCCCCACTCATCCCCTCTTCATTCCCATAGACGTTAGAGCATTCGATGGGCGCTCTATAGGCCGGGTCACTCACAATACTACCCCTATCAACCTACGTGTGTCAGGGAACCACAGCGAGATGATCTAGTTCCTGTTCATTAAGTCTCCTCAGGTTCCCGTGGTATTGGGATTCTCCTGGCTCCAGCAACACAATCCCCTCATTGACTGGTCTGCCGGTGCCATCATGGGCTGGATCCCTTTCTGCCACGCCCATTGCCTTATGTCAGCGCAGCATCCCCCGGGACATCTTCCTGGGGGCTTGGAAGTTGCCCCAGACCTCTCCGCCATTCCCGCGGAGTACCAGGACCTCCGGGAGGTGTTCAGTAAGGCCCAGGCCACTTCGCTGCCGCCGCACTGACCATATGACTGCGGGATTGACCTTCTCCCAGGCACAACTCCACCCCGGGGACGACTGTACTCTCTGTCGGGTCCGGAGACCAAGGCTATGGAGAACTACATTGAGGACTCCCTAGCTGCAGGGTTAATCTGTCCTTCTGCCTCCCACGCCGGCGCAGGGTTCTTCTTGTGTAGAAGAAGGACAAAACCCTGCACCCGTGTATCGAATACCGAGGTCTCAACGACATCACGGTGAAGAACCGCTACCCGCTACCTCTCATCTCCTCGGCCTTCGAGCCGCTTCAGGGTGCCACCGTCTTCTCCAAGCTGGACCTATGGAACGCCTACCACCTGGTGCGGATACGGGAAGGGGACGAGTTGAAGACTTCCTTCAACATGGCCAGCAGTCACTACAAGTATCTGGTCATGCCATTTGGCCTTACCAACGCCCCTGCTGTGTTCCAGGCTCTGGTTAATGATGTTCTCCGCGACATGTTGAACCGGTTCATCTTTGTCTACCTTGATGACATCCTCATCTTCTCCCGCTCCACCCAAGAACACGTGCTCCACGGCCGACAGGTTCTCCAACGCCTCCTGGAGAACCAGCTTTTTGTAAAAGCAGAGAAGTGCAAATTCCATCGCTCCACCATCCCCTTTCTGGGTTACATCATTGCTGCAGGGAGAGTACAGATAGATCCCAAGAAGATGAGAGCGGTGGTGGATTGGCCCCAACCTACGTCCAGAGTACAGCTGCAACGTTTCCTGGGATTCACCAACTTTTTTCGTAGCTTTATCCGGGGCTACGGCACCCTGGCTTCCCCCCGTCTGCTCTCACCTCTCCCAAGGTTCAGTTCACGTAGTCCCCAGCTGCTGACCGGGCATTCAGGGATCTCAAACACCGCTTCACCACAGCTCCCATCTTGATTCATCCTGACCCGTCCCGCCAGTTCATGGTGGAGGGATCAGGATGTCGGAGTGGGGGCTGTCCTGTCCCAGCTGTCTGCCCTGGACCTTAAGTTACATCCCTGCACCTTCTTCTCCCACCGCCTCAACGCCACGGAGAGGAACTACGATGTGGGGAATCGTGAGCTTCTCTTGGTGAAATGGCATTGGAGGAGTGGAGGCACTGGCTGGAGGGGGCGGAACATCCTTTCATTGTGTGGACCAACCACAAGAACCTGGAATATCTCCGCACCGCCAAGCGCCTCAATTCCAGGCTAGGTGGGCCCTACTGTTCACCCGGTTCAACTTTTCCCTCTCATACCGGCCGGGATCCAAGAATGTCAAGCCTGATGCGCTGTCACGCTGCTATAGCCCCATGGCTACTACCCCGGACCATCCTTCCCACCTTGTGCCTGGTGATGGCACTCAGCTGGGGAATAGGGAAGCATGTTCGTGAGGCACAGCGTATCCAGCCAAACTCCGGGCTCCCGTCGGACCCTGGCTTTTGTGCGACATCGCTTTTGGTGGCCTACCATGGTTCCTGACATCACCGCATTCATTGCCGCTTGCATGGTCTGTGCCCAGAACAAGACTCCTCGGCAAGCTCCGGCTGGTCTCCTCCAACCTCTGCCTGTTCCTCACCATCCCTGGTCTCACATTTCCCTGGACTTTGTCACGGGTTTCCCCCCGTCTGATGGAAACACCGCCATCCTGACCAAATTGGATCGGTTTTCCAAAGCCGCCCACTTCATTCCTCTCCCCAATCTAGCCTCTGACAAAGAGACGGCCCATGGTGCTGCACGTCTTCCAGATCCATGGACTGCCAGTAGACATGATCTTCGACCGGGGTCCTCAGTGTGTTGAGTGTTACCTGGGGTATCAGACCCCGCCCTTCCCTGAGCAAGAAGAAGAGGTTGGCATGTTTGTCTGCCACTGTCGTCGTACCTGGAGAAGAGCCCGGTTGGCACTCCTCAAGACCACCTCCAGGTATCGACGACAAGTGGATCGCCACCGGACCCCGGCCCTTTTCCCATCTCCAAGGTCCTTAGCCTCTCTGCTGTTCATCTTCTGTTGCTCGGTACCCTCCGTATACATTCCACCTTTCATGTGTCCAGAGCTAAACCCATTTCTCACAGCCCTTTGTCTCCTGTTTTCAGGACCCTGAGACTGCCTGCCATTCTGGACCTTTTGCACCCTCTCTGGATTACTGACCTCTGCCTGCCTTTGACCTGTCGTTTGCCTGCCCCTGTACTAGTAATAAACGTTTGTTTCTTCGACACTATCTGCATCTGGGTCATACCTGCATCATTTCCAATACCCCATATATATATTTTTGAATATACAGTACCAGTCAAAAGTTTGGACACACCTACTCAATCCAGGGTTTTTCTTTATTTTTACTATTTACTACATTGTAGAATAATAGTGAAATGCTTACTTACAGGCTCTAACCAATAGTGCAAAAAAAGGTATTAGCAGAACAATAGGTAAGTAAATAAATAAAAACACCAATAAAAAGACAGTGAAAAATAACAGTAGCGAGGCTATATACAGTAGCGAGGCTATAAAAGTAACGAGGCTACATACAGACACTGGTTAGTCAGGTTGATTGAGGTAGTATGTACTGAACATGTAGATATGGTTAAAGTGACTATGCATATATGATGAACAGAGAGTAGCAGTAGCGTAAAAGAGGGGTTGGCAGGTGGTGGGTGGCGGGACACAATGCAGATAGCCCGGTTAGCCAATGTGCGGGAGCACTGGTTGTTCGGGACAATTGAGTTGGTATGTACATGAATGTATAGTTAAAGTGACTATGCATTTATGATAAACAGAGAGTAGCAGCAGCGTAAAAGAGGGGTTGGGGGGGGGCACACAATGCAAATAGCCTGGGTAGACATTTGATTACCTGTTCAGGAGTCTTATAGCTTGGGGGTAAAAACTGTTGAGAAGCCTTTTTGTCCTAGACTTGGCACTCCGGTACCGCTTGCCATGCGGTAGTAGAGAGAACAGTCTATGACTGGGGTGGCTGGGGTCTTTGACAATTTTTAGGGCCTTCCTCTGACACAGCCTGGTGTAGAGGTGCTGGATGGCAGGCAGCTTAGCCCCAGTGATGTACATCTACATCAGACTGTAGCCTGTATTATACTATTCCTGTCCTACTGCAGACTTCTTTAACTTCACCTCTTCCATCTCCACACAGGGTCTGAAAGGAGTGTAGCTGTCAGATCATTCTCAGAATGAATGGAGAGTTGGCACAGCAGAACATGCACTGTTCACTGTAAAGTGTCAGACCTCTATGATGGGTGACTGCTGCGTCTCATGGCGGGGAGCCAATACCTGATTGATGTCGGATTCAGAGAGTGCTCAACACTGTGGTGACTTCCACTTTAAAACCCCATGCATTTACTTACGCTAATTTAACGCAAGTAAATAAAATTAACTGTGATGTTATATTATATTAGAAATCATTGGAAAAGAACAGGGAGTTCTTGCCATTCAAAAGCAGGTGCTTGCTTATGCACGAGGTAGGGAAATAGAGGTAGCTGGCCCTCTTTGAAGTCTCGTAGATCAACGCATTGTGCTCTTTTTGTCAGCCATATCTTACCTCATTGTTAACCTTCAGACGTATAAGTTACCAGACCCGGACTCAGGGAATGCTACCCTGGAAATCCCTTTAATCTCCACCTGCTTTATGTTTTGTTGCGCCTATCATGTGGAATGATCTCCAAAACTCCTTAAAGTTGTTCGAGTTGGTGTCTATAGGGCAATTCAGGTGGATGTTGCAGAGCCTTATACTGAAGAATATGTTTGTTTCTTATGATTGTGTTTTGCTTTTCATGTTTTGTGAAAGAGACCGTGGTCTCAGCATGACTCCCTGCTTAAGTAAAAGTTAAATATGTCTTATATGGTTCCAAGCATAGAAATCAACCCAAACACGACTTGTCAGTTCAAGGTTTGGAGGACATTCTATGAGACATGGTGCAGGTATTAACAGAATTAACAAACAGAATCCCCAGAATCATTGTTTTACTACAAGCAAGTTTGGGACAGGAAATGAGTGCCTTTGGGCGGATCATGAATAAAATATCTGTTTTGACTCTTTTTCCTGACATTCCTGTCAATCTCCACAACAAATGATCTGTTGTTTCTAATGATGTGTGTGTTTGTGTGTGTGCGTGTGACAATGTGACACTGCTGTCTTCATTAAAGGCTACATATTAACTTGTGACAGGACTCACAGATGATAGTATATCACGCCTGACAGGAGAAGGGTGCAATTGAGGTCCGTAAATAAAGGTGTTCCTGCATGTGGGCATTCCTGCATCTGCAGGAACTCCTCTTTATACTTCTATTGGTACATTTTTAAGTTAGGACAGGCGAGGGACGATCCAGTACAGTAGGTTGCGTTAATGTACAATAACAGTGGATGCCAGCCGTCGATAAACCGCACAGAAGAAGGGGAGAAGGGGTGGGGGCGACAACGGTAGCTACAGTAGAAGTCAGTTTTTCACAATTCCTGACATTTAATCCTTGTAAAATTCCCTGTCTTAAGTCAGTTAGGATCACCAATTTATTTTCAGAATGTGAAATGTCAGAATAATAGTAGAGAGAATTATTTATTTCAGCTTTTATTTCTTTCATCACATTCCCAGTTGGTGAGATATTTACATACACTCAATTAGTATTTGGTAGCATTGCCTTTAAATTGTTTAACTTGGGTCAAACGTTTCGGGTAGCCTTCCACAAGCTTCCCACAATAAGTTGGGTGAATTTTGGCCCATTCCTCCTGACAGAGCTGGTGTAACCGAGTCAGGTTTGTAGGTCTCCTTGCTTGCACACGCTTTTTCAGTTCTGCCTACAAATTTTCTATGGGATTGAGGTCAGGGCTTTGTGATGGCCACTCCAATACCTTGACTTTGTTGTCCTTAAGCCATTTTGCCACAACTTTGGAAGTATGCTTGGGGTCATTGTGCATTTGGAAGACCCATTTGCGACCAAGCTTTAACTTCCTGACTGATGTCTTGGGATGTTGCTTCAATATATGCACATCATTTTCCTTCCTCATGATGCCATCTATTTTGTGAAGTGCACCAGTCCCTCCTGCAGCAAAGCACCCCCACAACATGATGCTGTGCTTCACGGTTGGGATGGTGTTCTTCGGCTTGCAAGCCTCCCCCTTTTTCCTCCAAACATAACGATGGTCATTATGGCCAAACAGTTCTATTTTTGTTTCATCAGACCAGAGGACATTTCTCCATGTGCAGTTGCAAACTGTAGTCTGGCTTTTTTATTGCGGACTTGGAGCAGTGGCTTCTTCCTTGCTGAGCGGCCTTTCAGGTTATGTCGATATAGGACCAGTTTTACTGTGGATATAGATACTTTTGTACCTGTTTCCTCCAGCATCTTCACAAGGTCCTTTGCTGTTGTTCTGGGATTGATTTGCACTTTTAGCACCAAAGTACGTTCATCTCTAGTAGACAGAACGAGTCTCCTTCCTGAGCGGTATGACGGCTGCGTGGTCCCATGGTGTTTAAACTTGCGTACTATTGTTTGTACAGATGAACGTGGTACCTTCAGGCATTTGGAAATTGCTCCCAAGGATGAACCAGACTTGTGGACGTCTACAATTTTTTTTTCTGAAGTCTTAGCTGATTTCTTTTGATTTTCCCATGAAGTCAAGCAAAGAGGCACTGAGTTTGAAGGTAGGCCTTGAAATACATCCACAGGTACACCTCCAATTGACTCAAATTATGTCAATTAGCCTATCAGAAGCTTCTAAAGCCATGACGTTGTTTTCTGGAATTTTCCAAGCTGTTTAAAGGCACAGTCAACTTAGTGTATGTAAACTTCTGACCCACTGGAATTGTGATACAGTGAATTATAAGTGAAATAACCTGTATGTAAACAATTGTTGGAAAATGTACTTGGCAAGTCCTAACCGACTTGCCAAAACTATAATTTGTTAACAAGACTTTTGTGGAGTGGTTGAAAAATTACTTTTAATGACTTCAACCTAAGTGTATGTAAACTTCCGACTTCAACTGTAGGTAGCCGTACACCGGTAGACAGTGTCCTTCACCCCGCCTGTCAGGGACTGTTTTCACGCAGTTCTGTTAACGACGGTGAGGGCAGGTTTTTGGCAGGTGGGAGCGAATGACAAGGTGTGCTAGCTTAGCCAGCTAGTCCTAAGGAGGACTCTGGTACACAGCAGGCGGGAGGCGGGGGAGTTACACTGTGAGCTACAACAGGAGCAAAAGACACTGTCAGCGGCAAGCTAGTAAGGAGAATTCCGGTAGGCGTGCAGGAACCAATGGAGTTCTCAAGGGGGTGCGTTCATGCAGGAACCAATGTGGTCCTCGGGGGGGGGGGTGTTCATGAAGAAACCAATGGGATGTTCGAGGGGTGGCATGATGTTCTTTCCAAGCCATTAGCCAATTACCAGATCGACTGAACAAACCGCAGATAATTGTCATTGCTTTAGAATCAAAACCATAGGGGTATACTACAAAGTAAGCTAAATCTACTCAGGGTTTTCTAGACAGCTTCCGTTAGCTTCACATTCTAGCTCAGCCTTCATCCATACTACGATGGTGGATATTGCTCGTCCGCCTGCCGCTCTAGCAGGCTTGTAACTACGCGTGCATGTCGCACGTGGCTAGTCGAACGCGGAAACAATGCTGAAACATCAACCCATGGGAAGTCAGTGCCGAAATCAAAATGAAACAAAAATTATCTCGCAAATTCAGCAGGCTATGGAAAAAAAAAACATATATGACAAATAAAATATTTAATCAGTCGTCTTCCTGAAATGAATAGGATGACTCAATCTTTGCAAGAGGAAGGGAATCTGCCCTGATTGGCCTGCCCGGGAACAGGTTAGTTCTGATGGATTCGTTGCCATATACATTTTCCTGGCTAAAAGGTGAGCCACTTTCGTGGTACTGGTTATCCCGAGTTGAACTCAGAGTTGAACAAAGTTACCTCGGTGACTCCTCAAACCTGATTCGTAGTATTAAAGCTCTGGCGTGTGTTAGGCTGACCTTGAGTCCCCATAGTCCCTATTGTTTTGAGTTGTGTACGGTAGAGCGTGAAACAAAACACAGTATACTGTCTCCAACTGATTTTGTGGAAGAAATCATGGTCGGGTTTGGGGCTTTTTGAGACAAAGTTGTCGTATTTTAGCATTTTTACCAGATAAGTTGACAGAGAACACATTCAAGAGATGCATAATGCATCCTGTAGGGTTCTGACTGACAAGTAGCAGGAACATGATTGGTAATGATATCACCCTGCACTTTGCCCACCGACACAGGATACATGGTGGATTCATTACCCAAGGTCCTTCATTGATTAGGCTCAAGGGAACCAGCCTCCCAGGGCCCGAGTCTTATGACCAGGATGTTGTGGACACTTATCTGGCTAAACAGAAAGTGGATTTTAATCAGGATTTAATGACACTCGGGTTAGGAGGCACGGTAATCGTGGAGGGGCTTTTCGACATCCTAGGGGAGATATTATACGTAGCTTTATGTGTTGTATATTGAATGGGAGATTATCACCCCTATGCCTGTTCAAAATCTTTCTGTGTAGTCTCCTGGTGCCTGTTATGATATACCTTTTATGATGCTATTATTGACTACGCTCTCTTTCTCTCCTGTACGATTCACACAGCTGTGCAGTAGGAGGCATGTGCACACACACACTCACACACCAATTTTTGCCAGATGTTTATGGAAAACTTCTCTCACGGCACCTGTCGTTTCTGGCTGGAGAACCCACAACCTGTTCAGCAGATGTTCTGATGGACTGATGATGCGGCTGCTCCCCAACATCGCTGCCATTTGAACTGTCCAACCCTAGCTCTACCCCCTTCCCCTTCACCGCCCAGGCACTGTCCCTTCCCTGGGCACGAGACCGGAAGAACCAGCAGCTGCCTGGGGTCCGGCCATGGAGGGCTGCCCATTGTCCAGCTCAGAGAGGCTGCACTGAGAACAGGCTTGTGTTCCCAGGCAGATGGATAGCTGGCTGGATGTTGACTATGAGCCCTCCACTGTCCACCAACCACCAGCAACCCCCTGACCTCCCTCCACTATCCTACACAACAGGGCTGTTTAACCACAGTACAACGGCTGGTTTTTGTCTGGCTAACCATAAAGTCTGTGCGAGTGTGACGGATGGAGGTGAGGGACGATTGGGACAGAGGGGGGTTGATTAGCGTCTCTGGACAATGTCCCCTTACACACACTGCTCACTCACAGCACCATACCCAGTCTTTTAGAATGCAGCTCATACACACACACACACACACACACACACATACACACAAACACACACACACAGACACACACAAACACACACTCAAAACAGAGCATAGCCCAAGTGTTTTGTCAGGCTGGAAACATTTCAGTCACAATGGGACTGAAGCAGAAAATTACACACAGGGGAATGAAGGCTTTGTGGACACAATATGGAGCATATGGACACAATACTGCTGCCTCATGCCACGATGCACTCTGTGTTCTTGTTGTTGTTGTGAACACAGGCCTCAAGATGTAATGCAAAACAATTTTCACATTTCGATTGAAGATGATTGTTTTGATACCCCCTCAAACACATGCTGACAATTTGATTCATCATCATGGTTACACACAAAGACTTAAGCTTTTATTTCTATTTCTTAAATTATACACTATAAGGAAGGGGGATAATTGATTTTTGTGTGCTGCAGGACAGTACAGTAGGAGCTTTTGCCCACTCTCAGTGGCTGTTTGAGAGGGTGTGTGCATGAAAACATTGCATTAGGGTTGAAAATATGTGCCGCATCCACCCAAAAACATTTCACAGAGTGTAATGTCAGAGTGCTCCCAGTGAAGCCCACTGCGTCCATCAGAGAGAGTCATGATTATCACAGGAAATGTGTCATGACATGCTGTGCCGTGCAGTCAGTGCTCGCTGATAAAAGCCATCAGAAACAGGCTGAGTGGATGTGCTTGGAACCACAGCATCTATTCCGACACACACATAAGCACACACACACACACATGCATGCACACGTACTAGCACATCATTCTCTAACATCCCTCAACGCTCACACATACAACACCTGTAGACACACTCACATATTCATGCTTTCAAACATAAACCATCAACTGTCACATTCCAGCCAGTTCGCTCAAGATTCACTTCGAAATTGTACGTCCATGCATGTCCCGAGGACGTCAGGAGATGCCTTCAAAACTTGCCACTAGTGGCAAGATTGAGCGCTATTACCACCAAGTAGGCTTGGATATTGCTATGGCGTTATGGAAGGGAATGGTGGATGGGCATAAGCCTCGAGCTCCGGCTCCGAGGGTCGTGTATTCAATTCCAGCGGTAGACACTCGTTCTTTTTATAAATGTTTACCCTATTCCAAACCTTAACCCTTAATTTAACCCTTCAGAATGAATGAAGATAGAGCCGTAGCAGGAGGAGCAACCCAGTAATACATTTTTCACTAGAGCAACTTCGAAATTTGACATTCGGAGAAACGTCAAAAAAATTCCGAATCTGAAGTCAAATTGGTCAAACCGTGAGATCTTGTTGCACACTCACGCACATGCTCGCAGATATATATTCAAAGCACCAACATAACCTCAAATGCAACTCAAATGCAACTCAAATACAATACACACACACACAGCAAAACAAAATTGGTTCTATGAAAGTTCCTAGAACATTTGTTAGGTTGCGGCAAATGTTCTCATAACACAAAAACTGTCCAGTTGTGCTGATGATTGTATGAAACATTGTATGAACACATTTAGTCTGTCCTTCAAAGGTTCCCAGAATGTTTCATTATGTTATGGAAAAAGTCTGGTGGGAACATTGTGGGGACATTACAGAAGATATCTTCCCGAAACATAAAAACTGTCCAGTTGTGCGGAGGATTATACAATGTTTCTTTTAGGTTGCAGAAAACATTAACCACATTTTTTATGTTCTTTAAAAGTTACTAAAACATTTCTTTATGTTGTGGGAACATTGTGGGGTTATGACAAGAGATAGGTTCTCAAAATACAACATTTGTCCAGTTGTGATGACATTCTTACAATGTTTGTATCAGGGTGCACAAAACATTCCCTCAATGTTCTTTGAATGTTATTCCTATGTTCCCAGAATGATAAAATGAAGTTTTTAACAGTCCATGGAGGTGTATTTCATGTGTCGGTGTTATCTTACTGTTGAGGAAGTTTGTTGTACAACAATCCATGTAGAAACATATGTGGCAAATATAGCTGTGAGTAGCAATGAACAGGGTTCACAGGATGACAGACAGGACACAAGATCAGTTGGATAACAAAGCAAGCACTTTATCAACTAACTTTCCTTATGTGCATTCATGAGTTTAAATACAAAATCTGTAGTGAATCTGATGTGTGGTTCATGAGGAGAAGATGTTGCAGATGATCTTAAGCATTAGCGTTATATATGCTAAAAAGGAGTTGTTAATAGTTTCCTTGTTCTTTGAGATATTAATACCAAATTCAGTGTGGTTCATCTTAGGGTAGTCCATGACAGCGATGACATGTTTCAAGTTGATAGGCCACTGTGGAGTGGATTTACACTGGTTTAAATGGACACGTAAAATCTGATTTTAATTTGTAAATAACTCAGCCATCTTTTGACCAATCCCTAGTTAGAGAAAAGCTAAGTTAAGACATGTACCGTGGGCCTACATTCCACATTTTTTGTCATTTGGTTGCATTGTTCATGAGAAGAATGTTTTTTATATTATTTTGGTCTGCATATTTGAGCATATTAGCGTGTGTGCTAATATGCATCTACTGGTATAGTGTGGCCATCTTTTAATGCATCATAGTGATTTTCTCAAACTCTTTAGGGATTATTGTGATGAGTCCAAAGACCAAATTTGGAGTGAATTTAACTTTTAGTCCATTAGAAGATTTAAAAATTATTTTAAGCATTAGTGTTACAAAAAAGTGAATTGTTAACAGTTTCCTTATTTTCTAAGATAATAATGCCAAACTTAACATAGCTCATCATGTCAATGTATTTCATGACCCTAAAAAGTTTCAAGTTGATGGGCCATTGTGAAGTGGATTTACAAATGATTTAAATGGACAAGTAAAATCTAATTTCCTGATTTATCAATAACTCAGCCATCTATTAACCAGTCCCTTAGCTTTTCTCAAACTAAGTTAAGAGATACAGAATTGTTATTTGGACTTGTGGTTCATGAGAATAAGTTTTCCAAAGGTTTTCCAATATTTTCAAGATGGAGGAAAATCTATCCTGACGCATCTTATGGGTCTTTGAGGCAAGTTTGTTCAGCATGAGATAAAACAACTGTCCTCACGTGTGTCTCTTTTACATACATAGTTTCAAGTCTATAGATCAAACTGGGCGGTGGATATGAGGATTAAATGAAACTGCTTATAACAGTGCCTCCTATAGGCCGATAGGTGCCATTCTTTTTCACCAAGTCACTCATGGCCTCTAGTTTCTGTGTGCCAAATTGGAAACAGATTAGCAATCTATGCTTGAGTTATTTGACCTGATCAATATTTTTTTTTATCTAAGAACCCCTAATTATTTGGAATCACATGAACATTTATTAGACAATTATCGAACAAACATAGTTGTACTGCATTTTGTTGATAGTCACAAGCGGGGATCAAACCTGGGAGCTTTGGAATACTATCCCTGAAATTGAGCCACTGCACCACTGGGATGAGACTAACACAAATATCATCTGACTTCCAGGTTGTGTTCTTTGTCTTTGCAAAAGAGAGGATAACTAAATCTAGAAAAATAAGTATCCTCTATTATTTCTTACTCTGCTAATCTTCTTATTATATTGTAAAGTTGATATGTTTTGACTTCTTTTTTCCCTACAATCTTGATTTAAAAAATAATGTTCAATTATTGCCTGGCAGAATGCGATGAGGTGTACATAGATGTACATATGTTGTAAGACATATAGACATAGTTTGGATAATAATTTAAGGATTTCAGTAAAAAGGAAAATCCACTAGAAACATTAGGATCCTGGTAACGTAACACAGGGTCTTCACCAGGGTTTGAGTTTTAGTGAGGTCCAGAAAGTTGAAGCTCATTTACTGCATTTCTATAAAAAATTACTTTAAATGCTATTTGGAGAACAACAAAAACAAGGCAAAAATGAACCCAACCATTATCACCTTGGCTGCGGTAGGTTCATTCACCTCAGTCGATCTACAAACACATTGTAATGTTAGACCCCTAAAATGTAGAAAAACGTTGAAATGATCACACTGACACGTAGAATCAGCGACTGTTCAGTCAGTTGTAATGATGAATTGCATAAAATCATCAACACTTTACATACGGTAGATATCTCTTTTCTCAAATGACATAGCGTTCACATTTGTATTCCTAGGCATTACTAATCAAAATGTCATGACTTCCGCCGAAGTTGGTCCCTCTCCTTGTTCGGGCGCCGTTCGGCGGTCGACGTCACCGGTCTTCTAGCCGCCACCGATCCGTCTTTCATTTTCCGTTGGTTTTGTCTTCATTTTTTACACACCTGGTTTCCATTCCCATAATTACATGTTCCGTATTTAACCCTCTGTTTCCCCCATGTTTTTGTGCGTGATTATTCGTTGTAATCTTGGTCCGTTGTTTCGTGTGATATTACTTTCACTACGTGTATTGTTACCTTTTTGAGTAAAGTTTATGAATACTCATCTTTGTTGTCCTGCGCCTGACTCCATGTTGCAACGTCTCGGCACAGCCATGGATCGCGTGCTGCAAAATCTGGAGTGATGGGAGAGGAGGTTTTCCAGGGCCTCCACCATCATCACAACCTTCCACTCCACAACCCACACCGCTGTCCACCCATCCTTCACCTGGTCCCAGTGGAATTCGTCTTGCGCTCCCGAGGGAGTATGATGGGACGGCTGCCGGGTGCCAGGGGTTTCTACTCCGTCCACCCGGCTCCTTCGGGACGCGAGAGTCTGTCAGGGCCCTAATCGATCTGTGTGAGGACGTCCGGCGGGAGCTGGCATGCATCCGGCTGGCATGTCCATCCGGCCGGATAACCTGCTGGCCACCCGAGGACGTCCGGATCGGGGCCTGTCATTCCCATCTCCCAGCACCGCCTATGGAGCTGGGAGGTGCTGTGCTTAGGGGGACCATTGGAGGGGCCATTCCCTGCACCATCTGTGGCCGCAGAGGGCACACTGCTGGTCGGTGCTGGGGGGGTTCCTCAGGGAGTCGAGGCAGCAGGCAGGGCACTGTCGTGTCACCCCAGGTGAGTAGGCACCAGACTCACCCAGAGCCCTCTGTTGCTCACATGTTTGTGGTTATAGGAGTTTACCCCGCATTCCCAGCATAAGGCGCTCGTAGATTCAGGCGCAGCTGGGAACTTTAGTGACTGTTCATTTTCCCACAGTTTAGGGATTCCCATTGTTCCTGTTGATATCCCCTTCCCTGTGCATGCCTTAGATAGTCAACCATTAGGGTCGGGGCTGATTAGGGAGGCCACCGCTCCACTAAGCATGGTTACGCAGGAGGGTCATGAGGAGAGAATCAGTCTCTACCTTATTGATCTCCTGCGTTTCAAGTCATGACCCCAATATTTTGTGTCAACAGAGGGCTCTCAAGGGATGGTCACGAAAGTGCTCGGGGAGGTGTCGGGGAAAGTCCAGACCAGGTCTCCACTGTGCACATCCCCTCAGAATATGCCGATTTGGCTCTCGGCTTCTGTAAGAAGAAGGCGACTCAATTACCACCCCATCGACGGGGGGATTGTGCGATAAATCTCCCGGTAGACGCAGCACTTCCCAGGAGTCACGTGTATCCTCTGTCACAGGAGGAGACTGCAGCTATGGAAACATATGTCTCCAAATCTCTGAGGCAGGGATACATTCGGCCTTCCACTTCACCTGCCTCCTCGAGTTTCTTTTTTGTGAAGAAGAAGGATGGAGGTCTGCGCCCGTGTATTGACTATCGAGGTATCAATCAGATCACTGTGAGGTACAGCTACCTGCTGCCTCTCATAGCCAGTGCGATTGAGTCAATGCACGGGGTGCGCTTCTTCACAAAATTGGATATCAGGAGCGCTTACAATCTGGTGCGTATCCTGGTGGGGGACGAGTGGAAGACGGCATTTAGTACCACCTCAGGGCACTATGAGTACCTCGTCATGCCGTACGGGTTGATGAATACTCCATCAGTCTTCCAGGCATTTGTAGACGAGATTTTCCAGGACCTGCACGGGCAGGGTGTAGTGGTGTATATTGACGACATTCTGATATACTCTGCTACACGCGCCGAGCATGTGTCCTTGGTGCACAGGGTGCTTGTTCGACTGTTGGAGCATGACCTGTACGTCAAGGCTGAGAAATGTCTGTTCTTCCAACAGTCCGTCTCCTTCCTAGGGTACCACATTTCCACGTCAGGGGTGGAGATGGAGAGTGATCGCATTTCAGCCATGCGTAATTGGCCGACTCCCACCACGGTAAAGGTAGTGCAGCGGTTCTTAGGGTTTGCCAACTACTACCAGAGGTTTATCTGGGGCTTTGGTCAGGTAGCGGCTCCCATTACCTCAATGCTGAAGGGGGAACCGGTGCGACTGCAGTGGTCGGCTGAGGCGGACAGGGCTTTTGGTCACCTGAGAGCCCTGTTTACCTCGGCTCCCGTGCTGGCTCATCCGGATCCCTCCTTGGCATTCATAGTAGAGGTGGACACGTCCGAGGCTGGGATAGGAGCTGTGCTGTCTCAGCGCTCGGGTACGCCACCAAAGCTCCGCCCTTGTGCCTTTTTTTCGAAGAATCTCAGCTCGGCAGAGCGGAACTATGATGTGGGGGACCGGGAGCTGTTGGCTGTCATAAAGGCTCTGAAGGCGTGGAGACATTGGCTTGAGGGGGCTAAACACCCTTTTCTCATCTGGACTGACCACCGCAATCTGGAGTACATCTGGGCGGCGAGGAGACTGAACCCTCACCAGGCAAGGTGGGCCATGTTCTTTACCCGTTTTGTTTTCACCCTATCCTACCGACCAGGTTCCCAAAACGCTAAGGCAGACACACTGTCCCGGATGTATGACACAGAGGAGCGGTCCAGGGATCCCACTCCCATACTTCCGGCCTCTTGCCTGGTGGCAACGGTGGTGTGGGAGCTGGACGTAGACATCGAGCGGGCGTTACGTACAGAGCCCACTCCCACTCAGTGTTCAGCTGGGCGTCTGTACGTTCTGTCAGCTGTCCACGACCGTTTGATCTTTTGGGCCCACACGTCACCCTCCTCTGGTCATCCTGTCATCGGTCGGACAGTGCGCTGTCTTAGTGGGAAGTACTGGTGGTCCACCTTGGCTAAGGACGTGAGGGTTTATGTTTCCTCCTGCTCAGTGTGCGCCCAGTGCAAGGCGCCTAGGCACCTGCCCAGAGGGAAGTTACAACCCCTACCCATTCCACAGCGGCCGTGTTCACACCTGTCGGTGGACTTCTTGATGGATCTTCCTCCGTCACAGGGAAACACCACGATCCTGGTTGTTGTGGATCGGTTTTCTAAGTCCTGCCGTCTCCTTCCTTTGCCCGGTCTCCCTACGGCCCTACAGACAGCGGAGGCCCTGTTCACACATGTCTTCCGGCACTATGGGTGCCTGAGGACATAGTTTCTGATCGGGGTCCCCAGTTCACGTCCAGGGTTTGGAGAGCGTTCATGGAATGTCTGGGGGTCTCGGTCAGCCTCATCTCAGGTTTTCACCCCGAGAGTAACGGGCAGGTGGAAAGAGTTAACCAGGATGTGGGTAGGTTTCTGCGGTCCTATTGCCAGGACCAGCCGGGGGAGTGGGCAGTTTTCATCCCCTGGGCAGAGATGGCCAAAACTCACTCCGCCACTCCTCCACTAACCTCTCCCCCTTCCAGTGCGTACTGGGGTACCAGCCTGTTCTGGCACCGTGGCATCAGAGCCAGATCGAGGCTCCTGCGGTGGATGAATGGTTTAGGCGCTCGGAGGAGACCTGGGAGGCCGCCCATGTACACCTGCAATGGGCCGTGAGGCGTCAGAAGGCGAGCGCTGACCGCCACTGCAGTGAGGCCCCGGTGTTCGCACCGGGGGACAGGGTCTGGCTCTCGACCTGAAACCTGCCTTTCCGCCTGCCCTGCCGGAAGCTGGGTCCACGGTTTGTGGTGCCCTTTAAAGTCCTGAGGAGATTGAACGAGGTTTGTTATAGGTTACAGCTTCCCCCAGATTACCGTATTAACCCCTCGTTCCATGTGTTTCTCCTCAGGCCGGTGGTGGCTGGTCCACTCCAGGAGTCTGAGGTGCGGGAGGTTCCGCCCCCTCTGGACATCGAGGGGGCCCCGGCGTATGCAGTTCGGTCCATTCTGGACTCAAGGCGTCGGGCGAGGGGCCTTCAGTACCTCGTGGAGTGGGAGGGGTACGGTCTGGAGGAGAGATGCTGGGTGCCGGTGGAGGACGTATTGGACCCTTCGATGCTGCGGGAGTTCCCCCGTCGCCATCCGGATCGCCCTCCGGGTCGTCCCCGAGGCCGGTGTTGGCGCGCTGCTGGAGCCGCACGTCAAGGGGGGGGGTACTGTCACGACTTCCACCGAAGTCGGTCCCTCTCCTTGTTCGGGCGGCGTTCGGCGGTCGACGTCACCGGTCTTCTAGCCATCGTCGATCCACTTTTCATTTTTCAATTTGTTTTTGTCTTTCTTTTCCACACACCTGGTTTTCATTCCCCAATTACATGTTCATGTATTTAACCCTCTGTTTCCCCCATGTTTGTGTGCATGACTGTTTTCTTTGTCAGTATATTTGCGGCTGGTATTTTCGCCCGTGTGTTTTTGGGCACGTTGTAATTGTTTACCTTGTGCCGTAATGAGTAAATACGTTGTTCACTCATCTCTGCTCTCCTGCGCCTGACTTTATGCACCAGCTACACACACCGAACTGACAGCCTTGATGACAGCTTTGCACACTCTTGGCATTCTCTCAACCAGCTTCACCTGGAATGCTTTTCCAACAGTCTTGAAGGAGTTTCCACATATGCTGATCACTTATTGGCTGCTTTTCCTTCACTCTGCGGTCCAACTCATCCCAAACCTTCTCAGTTGGGTTGAGGTCGGGTCATTGTGGAGGCCAGGTCAACTGATGCAGCACTCCATCACTCTCCTTCTTGGTAAATTAGCCCTTACACAGCCCAGAGGTGTGCTGGGTCATTGTCCTGCTGAAAAACAAATGATAGTCCCACTAAGTGCAAACCAGATGTGATGGTGTATCGCTGCAGAATGCTGTGGTAGCCATGCTGGTTAAGTGTGCCTTGAATTCTAAATAAATCACAGACAGTGTCACCAGCAAAGCACCCTCACACCTCCTCCTCCTCCATGCTTCACGGTGGGAACCACACATGCAGAGATCATCCGTTGACCTAATTTGCTTCTCACAAAGACATGGCGGTTGGAACCAAAAATCTCAAATTTGGACTCATCAGACCAAAGGACAGATTTCCACCGGTCTGATGTCCATTGCTCATGTTTCTTGGCCCAAGCAAGTCTCTTCTTATTATTTGTGTCCTTTAGTAGTGGTTTCTTTGCAGCAATTCGACCATGAAGGCCTGATTCACGCAGTCTCCTCTGAAGAGTTGATGTTGAGATGTGTCTGTTACTTGAACTCTGTGAAGCATTTATTTGGGCTGCAATCTGAGGTGCAGTTAACTATAATGAACCTATCCTCTGCAGCAGAGGTAACTCTGGGTCTTACTTTCCTTTGGCGGTCCTCATGAGAGACGCTTGATGTTGATGTTTTTTGCAACTCCACTTGAAGAAACTTTCAAAATTCTTGAAATGTTCTGCATTGACTGACCATCATATCTTAAAGTAATGATGGACTGTCGTTTCTCTTTGCTTATTTTAGCTGTTTTTGACATAATATTTACCAAATAGGGCTATCTACTGTATCTTCTGTTTACCACCCCTCCCTTGTCACAACACAACTGATTGGCTCAAACGCATTAAGGAAAGAAATTCCACAAATTAACTTAACAAGGTACACCTGTTAATTGAAATGCATTCCAGGTGACTACCTCATGAAGCTGGTTGTGAGAATGCCAAGAGTGTGCAAAGCTTTCATAAATGCAAAGGGTGGCTACTTTGAAGAAAAGACACAGATGCAGACAGTTCGAATAACGGACGTTTATTATATAAACAGGCGGCAGGCAAAGGACAGGTCAAGGGCTGGCAGGTCGGTAGTCCAGGGCAGAGTCTGTAAGGTACAGAGCGGCAGGCAGGCTCATGGTTGGGGGCAGGCAGAGGTCAGTAATCCAGGGCTGTGGCAAAAGGTACAGAATGGCAGGCAGGCTCAGGGTCAGGGCAGGCAGAATGATCAAAACCAGGAAAACTAGACAACAGGGGCTCAATGAAACAGGAGTACAAAAAAACACGTTGGTAGGTTTGACGAGGCAAGACGAACTGGCAACAGACAAACAGAGAACACACGTATAAATGCACAGGGGATAATGGGGAAGATGGGTGACACATGGAGGGGGGTGGAGACAAGCACAAAGACAGGTGAAACAGATCAGGACAGGTGAGACAGATTTGTTTAACACTTTTTTTGGTTACTACATGATTCCATATGTGTTATTTCATAGTTTTGATGTCTTCACTATTATTCTACAATGTAGAACAGTAAATAAAAAAACCTGGAATGAGTAGATGTGTTCAAACTTTTGACTGGTACTGTATGGTTGGGCAATACCTTAATAAAATATAATGATGTATAATGATGTAAGAAGATTGAAATGCCATTTCTTTAAAAGTTTGGTAACTTCATATGATAATGTTACATTACACATCAATATTAGCAGAACATTGCAGCAACGTTTTCAGAACTACTTCCATTATCGTTGAAGTATGTTTTTAGAACAATTCAGGATCATTATGTCATAACCTTACAGAATAACTTTATAAGAGTCTCGCAGGAATGTTTGTTGTTTGTTGTTACAGGTGTAAGTATTAATATCTCCATCAACATTAACTGAATATTCCAGGAATGTTTTTTTTAGAATAACTTCTATAGACAGGTTGGTTGTTTAGCAACACAACCGACGTGGGGAAAAAGAGACAGGGTTGTCTTAGATTATTGACCACATGTAAACTATATTTTGTCTCCAATGTTTATTAAAAATTGTTAAGTGGTGGGTGTAGCTGGTGTAGGTAGTCAGGCGCAGGAGAGCAGAGATGAGTGTACTAAGTACTTTACTGAGACTATCATGACTTCCGCCGAAGTCTGTCCCTCTCCTTGTTCTGGCGGCGTTCGGCGGTAGACGTCAACGGCCTTCTAGCCATCGCCGATCCACTTTTCATTTTCCATTTGTTTTGTCTTTGTTTTATACACACCTGGTTTAAATTCCCCAATTACATGTTCATTATTTAACCCTCTGTTTTTCCCATGTTTGTGTGCATTATTGTTCCTGAGATTGTCAGTCCATATTTTGGTGGGCATGGTATTGTTTGGTACTTTGTCATTTCTATTGAGCAAACTACGTTGTGTTGCTCATCTCTGCTGTCCTGAGCCTGACTTAACTGCACCAGCTACACCCGGCACCTGACAGAGACAAACGTACAAAATACAATACAAAATACCGGCTGCACAAAAGCACGGGTGAAAACATACAAACCCGACGTAAACCGGCATGCCGTACAAACAATTCCCCACACAGACATGGTGGTGGGAGTCGGCCAATTACGCACGGCTGAAATGCGGTCACTCTCCATCTCCACCCCTGAGGTGGAAATGCGGTACCCTAGGAAGGAGACAGACTGTTTAACTTCTTAAGGAGCAGCAAGGTGCGCTGGGGTGCTAGCGCCCCACTCCCGACACTACCAGGTGAAATGCAAGGCGCCAAATTCAAAATCCAAAAGTTGAGTTATTAAACATGCATCAATATACAAGTGTTTCATAGTCATCAAAAGCTCTGTTTCTTGGCAATATCACAGCGTTGTCAGATTTCAAAAAGGCTTTACGGCGAAAGCACCACATTTGATTGTTTGAGGGTAGCACCTTCAATATTTTTTTTCCATTACCATGAATTCATAAGCCATCACGGTTCACACAAAACACATTTCACAGCGAAAACAAATCAATTACCTGTTGAAGAACTTCTGCTGAGGGCTTCCCAAGTGTCCAATGAAGACAATCCATGGTTCTTTTGTTAGAAAAAGTCATGTATTATATCCATAAATCGCCGTTTGGTTGGCGCGTTAGAATGAGAAAATAGATTCCATTGAAACGTGAAGAGAACCCGTTCAACTTATACCTATAAACTTGTCCAAGAACAATCAAACATAATTGCTAATGTATCCTTAGGAACACTTTAATGTATATGTTGTATAATATTTCAACCGGAATATAAACTGGGCGATAAGAAAGGAAAAAACCACAGAGCGCGCCAGCTGGGAGTGCACATTTTCTTGTAAGGACGTCTGTGGGGACACTTCCTTATTCGTCTTCTTCTCTGCTCTAAAAGCAGCTAAGAAGAATCAGAACACTTTCTCGAGACTGTTGACATCCAGAGGAAGCGATAGGTACTGCATTCATATGCCCTTATATGGGCATTTTCATAAGGGAGGGGTTCCAAATGAGCAAGGTGTCAAAACCACTTTTTCCAGGACAGAAATTCCTCGGGTTTTTGCCTGCCATATCTGTTCTGTTATACTCACAGACAAAATGTTAACACTTTTAGAAATCCAATGGTACTAAATATGTGCATATCCTATTTTCTGGGCTTGAATGGGAGGCATTTTACTTTGGGCACGCCAGGCTCTCCAAAACGGTCACCTCGTGCGCTACTCCCTAAGTTAAAGAACAGGTATTTCTCAGCCTTAACGTACAGGTCATGCTCCAACAGTCGACCAAGCACCCTGCGCACCAGGGACACATGCTCAGAGTATATCAGAATGTCATCAATATACACCACCACACCCTGCAGTCGCACCGGTCCCCCCTTCAGAATTGAGGTAATGGGAGCCTCTACCTGACCAAAGCCCCAGATAAACCTCCGGTAGTAGTTGGAAAACCCTAAGAACCGCTGCACTACCTTTACCGTGGTGGGAGTCGGCCAATTACGCATGGCTGAAATGCGATCACTCTCCATCTCCACCCCTGACGTGGAAATGTGGTACCCTAGGAAGGAGACGGACTGTTGGAAGAACAAACATTTCTCAGCCTTGACGTACAGGTCATGCTCCAACAGTCGACCAAGCACCCTGCGCACCTAGGACACATGCTCGGCGCATGTAGCAGAGTATATCAGAATGTCGTCAATATACACCACTACACCCTGCCCATGCAGGTCCCTGAAAATCTCGTCTACAAAAGCCTGGAAGACTGATGGAGCATTCATCAACCCGTACAGCATGACGAGATACTCATAATGCCCTGAGGTAGTGCTGAACGCCGTCTTCCACTCGTCTCCCTCCCAGATACGCACCAGGTTGTAAGCGCTCCTGAGATCTAATTTCGTGAAGAAGCGCGCCCCGTGCATTGACTCAATCGCTGTGGCGATGATAGGTAGCGGGTAACTGTATCTCACAGTAATCTGGTTAAGGCCTCAATAGTCAATACACGGACGCAGACCTCCCTCCTTCTTCTTCACAAAAAAGAAACTCGAGGAGGCGGGTGAAGTGGAGGGCCGAATGAACCCCTGACACAGGGATTCGGTGACATATGTTTCCATAGCCTCTGTCTCCGCCTGCGACAGGGGATACACGTGACTCCTGGGAAGTGCGGCGTCTACCAGGAGAGTTATCGCACAATCCCCCCGTCGATGGGGTACTAATTGAGTCGCCTTCTTTTTGGGGAAGGCGAGAGCCAAATCGGCATATTGGGGAGGAATGTGCACGGTGGAGACCTGGTCTGGACTCTCCACCGTAGTAGCACCAACGGAAACCCCTAAGCACCTCCCCGAGCAATCTCGCGACCACCCCGTGAGAGCCCTCCGTTGCCATGAAACAGTGGGGTCATGACAGGCTAACCAGGGTAGGCCTAGCACCACGGGAAACACAGGAGTCAATGAGAAATTGTGATCCCCCTGCGTCACCATGCCCAGTGGAGCGGTAGCCTCCCTAATCAACCCTGACCCTAATGGTCGACTATCTAAGGCGTGAACGGGGAAGGGCATAGCCACTGGAACAATGGGGATCCCTAAACTATGGGCAAATGATCTGTCTATAAAATTCCCAGCTGCGCCTGAATCGACGAGCGCCTTATGCTGGGAATGCGGGGAAAACTCCGGAAAAGCAACATACAAAAACAAGTGTGCAACAGAGGACTCTGGGTGAGCATGGTGCCTACTCACCTGAGGTGACGCGAGAGTGCCCTGCCTGCTGCCTCGACTCCCAGAGGAACCAACCCGGCACCGACCGGCAGTGTGACCTCTGCGGCCACAGATGGTGCACGAACCGGAACCTCCTCCGGTCTCCCTAAGCGCAGCACCTCCCAGCTCCATGGGCATCGGGCGGTGGTGCTGGGGGATGGAACAGACAGACCCCCTTCTGAACGTCCGCGGGTAGCCAGCAGGTTATCCAACCGAATGGACAGGTCTACCAGCTGGTCGAAGGTGAGGGTGGTGTCCCTGCAGGCCAACTCCCAACGGACGTCCTCGCACAAACTGCAGTGGTAGTGTCGTTCCATCCCGCGCCGGCGGTGCCCAGCGCAAACTCCTGTGCGCTCCTCGTTCCCTGCCTCAGATGGAAAAGACGTTCACCCACCGCTCTACCCTCGGGCGGGTGGTCGAAGACTGCCCGGAAGCGGTGGGTGAAATCCTCGAAGTGGTCCAGCGCCGCATCTCCTTTTCCCCACATGGCGTTGGCCCACTCCAGGGCTTTCCCTGAGAGGCACGAGACAAGGGCAGATACCTTCTCACGGCCCGAAGGAGCCGGGTGGACGGTTGCCAGGTAGAGCTCCAGTTGTAATAAGAAACCCTGGCAATGTGCAGCCGTCCCGTCGTATTCCCGGGGAAGGGAGAGACAAATCCCACTGGGACCGGGTGAAGAGGGAACGAGTAGTGAGGATCCTGGTTGTGCTGGTGGAGGCACTGGAGGAACTCCCTGTCTCTCCCAGTGGTCCAGGGTTTGGACAACGCGATCCATCACGGCTCCAAGATGGTGGAGTATCGCTACGTGTTCCTGGACGTGCTCCTCAACCTCAATACCAGGGGCACCTGCTCCTGCTGACTCCATAATAGGGTGGGGAATTCTGTCAAGCGGTGGGTGTAGCTGGTGTAGGTAGTCAGGCGCAGGAGAGCAGAGATGAGTGTACTAAGTACTTTACTGAGACAAACATACAAAATACAATACAAAATACCGGCTGCACAAAAGCATGGGTGAAAACATACAAACCCGGCGTAAACCGGCATGCCGTACAAACAATTCCCCACACAGACATGGGGGAAACAGAGGGTTAAATAATCAACAATGAGGGCAAATGAAAACCAGGTGTGAAAGAAAACAAGACAAAACCAATGGAAAATGAAAAGTGGATCGGCGATGGCTAGAAGACCGGTGACGTCGACCGCCGAACGCCGCCCGAAAAAGGAGAGGAACCGACTTCGGCGGAAGTCGTGACAAAAACATAAATACATTTGCACAATGAGCACTTGTTGTCTCTTAAATACATAGTTTCAGTTGTTGGTTAGCTAGCTAGCAAGTTTTTGCCATATTAGCATTGACGTGACATCAGTCAAAACACCTTAAAACAAGACATGGCATCAATAACAAGATAAAACTAGCTGAAATGAGCCACCTACGATTCCCCGCATGCCAGGTTCTTGTCATTGTTGCTAGCAATCTGCCCATCCAGAATCACAACAAACGGCCTTCTGCACATCATTTTCGTGATGTTGTCAGCTAACCCATCTATGCTCCAACATTTTATTGCAGAAGTATGTTCAGGTAATGTTATTGGAACCATCATGATGTAATGTCACTATACCTTTATAAGACCGTTGTAGGAATATTCCCTGCTTGTTATTATGGGTGTTTTGAATAACATATCCATCAACATTAGCGGAACGTTCCTGTAATGTTTCCTCAGAACCACTTCTATTGTTCCCACATTTTGTTGCAGCAGTATGTTTAAAGAACATTACCGGAACGTTGTGTTCCCTTTCCCTGGCAACCTAATGAGAACCTTAAGGGAATGTTCTGTGGTAGTTTTTATGATTTTATGATCATTTTAGCGAATGTTAGGAGAATATTCCAAGGATATTTCATTTCAAACATTTTCTTAGAAACATATTTGGCGATCAAAAACATTCTTTGAATGTTTGTGGGACGCTATCATCCTAGTGTTAGCTCAAAACCTAACTATAACTTAATGGGAATGTTAGCTAATGTTCTGGGAATGTACCTGGTTGCTGGGCACACACTGGAACACGGACACACACTCTTCAAATCAAATCAAATTTTATTGGTTGTACGCACATTTGGCAGATGTTACTGCAAGTGTAGTGAAATGCTTGTGTTCCTAGCTCCAACAGCGCAGTAATATCTAACAGTACACAACAATACACACACATCTCAAAGTAAAAGAATGGAATTAAGAAATGTAGAGAGAGAGAGAGTGACAGAGAGAGACAGAGAGAGACAGAGACAGAGACAGAGAGGGAGAGACAGAGACAGAGACAGAGAGAGGAAGAGACAGAGAGAGAGGAATATGGGAATAATGAAATGCACAAAGAGGTAAAGTAAGTGTATGGTAGAGTGAGAGAGAGATGGAGGGAGAGAGAAATAGGAATGAGACAAACAAAAATTATTCTAATGGGAGAAAAGAAGCCAGCCAAAGTACAGCACCAGCAGTGGAATATGTGTATGCTTGCCACTGCCTGGGGGGTTTCTTGGTTCGCTGTGAGAGTGCAGCAGTCCTGACAAGGGGAAGAATGAGGGCAAACAGGAATGACAAAATAAGGTGGATGGGCCTAAGCTAGGTGAAACAACAAGGCCACATTTCTATAGACAGATGAACCTGGTATCCATGTGCAAAGAAACAGGGAAAAGGGTCAGACAGACAGACAGACAGACAGACAGACAGACAGACAGACAGACAGACAGACAGACAGACAGACAGACAGACAGACAGACAGACAGACAGACAGACAAAGTGGCAGACGGATGGACTGCCAGGCATGAACAGATACAGACAAAGAGACAGACAGAAAGACAGAGACAGCCTTGAGTACAATACACCCTCTACAGAATGTCAGGATCAAGGAATTGCATTTCAAGCACGATACAACAATTTGGTAGCAGTCTAACTTATCATTATCCCGCTGTATAGTTTCATTTACTCTGTCAGCTAAATGCAATCTTCAAAATGCATCAAATCACTGGTGTGAAGAAGCCTGAACGCTGAGCCATGATCATAGTTGTAGGAGGGAAATGAAGTCCCCTAGAATGAGATGCAGTTGAATCAATCTACCAAGCTCAATACAGTGCATTCTGTATTCAATGCATAGTCAATCAGTATGATACCCATGTGATCTTAGGCCACTCTAGCGGGACCTGATGTGGTGACTCAACTGTCTGTCTTAACGACAGTGAACAGCTAAACAATGTGCGATTATCACAGAGTATTTACAAAGCCTCTAAATATGCTATACTCTTGCATGGTGATTTATTATTATTTATTTTTTTATTTAACATTTGTTTATCAGATTTAAGCTTACTGGGACTTTTAGTCATCTGAAGTTGAGTAATCACCACACAGTTCAACTCAAGAGACAGAAACATAACAGAAGAACAGATAAGAGCAGGTCACAGATACCAACCTGCTCCTGATTGGTTTGTTTCTGTCATTTCCCGGGGGGAGAGAAGCGGCGGGAGGCTTCCTCAGCCTAAAAAGGCGGGGAATGTAACGTACACATAGACAAGAGGGTAACAACTTGACAAGTCGGCTGTATAGAAGCCTCGGAAACTGACAGCGATGTGATGTTTTGACATCAGTCTGTATCAATGAAAGTATCTCCACCTTTCAAGTCAACAGTAATGATCCTTATCAGCAGAACTTATCTCTGTAGATTTCTATTTATAGGATCTAGCTACCCCTGTCTATCTAGCAACATCAATTGTTATTGGAACAGATCAATGTAGCCATTTCTCTCAATCGAAAGAACCGTTTGTGGCTCTAATGATGTCTTTATGTCAATACAATCTTAGTTCTTGTAGATGTCTATCTGTATGGCGCTGACCTCGGTTTCAAAACCAGCATCTTTTAGAGTGTATTAACAGAAATATTATTTTCAATGAATGGAACCTACTTCTGCCTAGCAATCATGGATGGTTTCTATAGTGAGAAAATAATGTTACCTGTCTCAATTCCCTTGACAGTAATTATGAAAATACCTCACCTCCCAAAATACATTACCTCTTTAAGGTTTGAATAAAAATGCTTGATCACACTGTGAACCCCACTCAAGCCTTTTAGCCACATAGATAGATAGATTTATTTTGACCATTTAAAACACAATACAACCACACATGTGGATAAAGCATTTAAAATCATCGAGGATGACACAAAACAAGTTTGAAAACGTATTTCCATTGGGGTCCTCTAAATAAATGGTTCTAAAATGTACAAACATAAATATGGTAGTCCTAGGCTACACAGTAGACCTAGCCTACTTGGGTTACACATATAACACATACCAGAACAAAGGACAGGGCGACATTGTCATAGCCATAGAGCAGGACTTCCTCAGTAAATCAGGGATCTCAAGCTTCTAAACTGAGTTAGATGATGGTTGATGATGGTGATGCCAGGTGATGTAGTTGGCTTGCTGGCCCTGATGTCATCCTCAGCTCAGCCTCTCTGTAGCCCTCTATTTTTGTATCTATTTTTATCTATTTATAGTTTTCCAACCATAAGTGGACCCCAGAGCATTTTCTCTGAGTAGAACATTATTGAGTATGGAAAATGCCACCAAAGAAGCGAAGGGAAATGCTCTTGCTCTTTTAACTAGGTGAGCTGCAGGCTTCTGGTGTTTGTGTTGCTGTTGTTATTACAATGTTTATCATGTTCCAGGATACAGCATGGTGTGGGTCGTGTGCCTGTTTGGGAAGCTTAGCTATCCTCAGGGAGAGGAGAACATTTGGAATACAGTGGACATTCTTAACGGGCCATTTATGAACTCCGCTACTCCCTTATGGCAGTTTATAAAAGTGAATTATTATGGCCATGATAATGATGATGATTATTGGGGGAGGGTGATAATGTTGTTTGTATTACCTGAGGGGGCCCTAAGACAGACACCGTCTTTCCAGGCCACTGGTCATAATCACACAGACGATGCTGGTTATTTATGGAGGAGAAAGTGAAGGAAAGAGAGAGAGCGAGAGAGAGAGAGCGAGAGAGAGAGATGTGAGAAAGACAAAGTTCATGATCTTATCGGCCCATCTCCTCTGTAAACAATGATGTGATGTATTATTTGGGATATGGACTCTGCTAGGGCAGACAGTTCTCTACTCATACAATAAGTGCCACCCACATTACATCATTCTTTCAGAGGAGATCATGAACTAGACTGTGTCTGTTACTTGAACTCTATGAAGCATTTATTTGGGCTGCAATTTCTGAGCTGCAGTTAACTCTAATGACTAATGAACTTATCCTCTGCAGCAGAGGTAACTCTGGGTCTTCTGCTTGATTGACCTTCATTTCTTAAAGTAATGATGGACTGTCATTTTTTATTTGAGCTGTTCTTGCCATAATATGGACTTGGTCTTTTAGGGCTATCTTCTGTATACCTCCCTACCTTGTCACAACACAACTGATTGGCTCAAATACATTAAGAAGGAAAGAAATTCCACAAATGAACTTTTAACAAGGTACACCTGTTAATTGAAATGAATTCATGAAGCTGGTTGAGAGAATACCAAGAGCGTGCAAAGCTGTCATCAAGGCAAAGGGTGGCTACTTTGAAGAATCTCAAATATATTTTCATAAGTTTAACACGTTTTTGGTTACTACATGATTCCAAATGTGTTATATCATAGTTCTGATGTCTTCACTATTATTCTACAATGTAAAAAATAGTCAAACTAAAGAAAAACCCTTGAATGAATAGGTGTATCCAAACTTTTGACTGGTACTGTATAATCCCATTGTTCTCTTAATCATAACAATCAGTATTCTTCATACATAGGGGATAACAGTCGTGGTTATTGATGATGGCTATGTTATGTAGTGCTGTTCAACAGTAGGCTACAGGCAGGCTGTGAAATGCCATTCACTATAGTACAGTGTGGGGAAAGACCTTTAGATTCCTTATGGGTGACTCACTGACGTTATGACATTCCTGGACTCCCCTCATGGAACGTAAGCACAGTGAGTCCAGACTCTGAGTGACTAAATGTACAAGTTCCTAGAGTCTATCCCCCGGTAACACATCCACTCCACTTAAAACATTCCACTAATAAAACAAACATTGGCTTTAGTGCTTCAGGGGTTTAATGCTTACACACACACATAAACACATGCACACACGCACATGCACACACAGCACACACGTACACTCACACACACACACAAACACACACACACACAGTGGACTGGCAGTGGTGTTATTTCAGGCTGACTGAGGGTGACAGTTACATAGCAAATATACTGTTATGCAGCACAAGTTTAGAATGCATCAGTTACGCAGCTAAATTGGGCATCTTGCATCAGCACCATAAATTAATACATTATTGCCACTGCATTAATTCCACTATAAGTGGAGTTCTGAGAAGCATGGTCTCCTATACAGTAATATAGTTAAACAATAATTATACAGTACATTGATATACAGATGTAGGATCTTAATTTGATCACTCATTTGTTTCTGAAAATGTTCATGCATAGCAGGAAATGCAAATTTGTAGTGTTTTCAAGGTTTAAAATGGATTCTACATTTTGTAATTTCCACTTTAAAATGTCAGACTGGATGAAAAATGTATCAACCCCTACAAAATAAATTATTTATAATCCACATAATAATTCACATTTCCTGTTGCTGGAGTAATATTTTCCTGCTGTAGCAAACTGGCTCTAATTAAGATCCTATATCTGTATCAGAGCTCTTACTATACAGTACTTAGACACACATGTTGCATTAGAACAGCCAGTACCATTACTCATGTACTTTTTATATGTAGGTCTACTCTTATATATGTACTCTATTACAGAGGGGTCACAGCTCATGGACTGAAATATATAACCTTTTTCCATGAGCAAGGACATGGGGATGGAGATGGGAGAAATTATTTAAGTGGCCTCATCCAGAAAGCGGCAAATTGGCCTTCAGAAGAGGCCCAAAGGTCAGTACCCTCTAATCAAGCCTATTGGAGGGGTAAGGATGTGGAGGAGTGGAAAAGGCCATTGAGTACCTCATCTGGTGGGTTGAGGGTGTCTGACGCATATACTGTACATGCAGGTTCTGATTACGCTATTCAATCATCACCATTTACACTATATCCGGTATAGAACTGAAACACAAATTGATGTATCCTTTAGAAGTCTACCTCGGCCATGATTTACTATTTTTGGTAGCGAAGCACATAGCCGTAGGAAGTAGGGGTAGTGAGGTTGCTGCAGTACCCGCACCCCCAAACATCTTCCAGTGGATATGGCAAAGACCAATGTATCATAATAAAATACAAAATACTTTTGCAAAGTATTGTATTTAATCCAAATACAGTAATTTGTTTGCAAGTATAATCCTTCACTACAACAACATTCTCAGTAACGGGAACAAACAACGGTTTACTTGTTATGATTGTGATATGTGGTTGTTTATCTACCTTAGTTGAACTAACTGTAAGTTGCTCTGGATACGAGTATATGCTAAAAGACCAAAATGTAAATGTTCATGTAAAAATAAACAATTGCAAAGAGTGTATGCTAAAAGACCAAAATGTAAATGTTTATGTAAAAATAAGCAATTGCAAAGCACACTGGGTATGCCCCCTAGGCACAACTATGACAACATAATCAACAAAAACAGATCACAACTCTTGCAGCTCTGTTGCACACTGGGAATGTACAGTTGAAGTTGGAAGTTTGCATACACCTTAGTCAAATACATTTAAACTCAGTTTTTAATTTAATCCTAGTAAAAATTCCCTGTCTTAGGTCAGTTAGGATCACCACTTTATTTTAAGAATGTGAAATGTCAGAATAATAGCAGAGAGAATGAATTATTTCAGCTTTTATTTCTTTCATCACATTCCCAGTGGGTCAGAAGTTTACATACACTCAATTAGTATTTGGTAGCATTGTCTTTAAATTGTTTAGCTTGGGTCAAACGTTTCAGGTAGCCTTCCACAAGCTTCCCACAATAAGTTGGGTGAATTTTGGCCCATTCCTCCTGACCGCGCTTGTGTAACCGAGTCAGGTTTGTAGGCCTCCTTGCTCACACACGCTTTTTCAGTTCTGCCCACAAATGTTCTATGGGATTGAGGTCAGGGCTTTGTGATGGCCATTCCAATTCCTTGACTTTGTTGTCCTTAAGCCATTTTGCCACAACTTTGGAAGTATGCTTGGGGCCATTTGGAAGAGCCATTTGCGACCAAGCTTTAACTTCCTGGCTGATGTCTTGAGATGTTGCTTCAATATATGCACATCATTTTCCTTCCTCATGATGCCATCTATTTTGTGAAGTGCACCAGTCCCTCCTGCAGCAAAGCACCCCCACAACATGATGCTGCCAACCCTGTGCTTGACGGTTGGGATGGTGTTCTTCAGCTTGCAAGCCTCCCCCTTTTTCCTGCAAACATAACGATGGTCATTATTGCCAAACAGTTCTATTTTTGTTTCAACAGACCAGAGGACATTTCTCCAAAAAGTATGATCTTTAACCATGTGCAGTTGCAAACCGTAGTCTGGATTTTTTTGGCAATTTTGGAGCAGTGGCTTCTTCCTTGCTGAGCGGCCTTTCAGGTTATGTCGACATAGGACTCGTTTAACTGTGGATATAGATACTTTTGTACCTATTTCCTCCAGCATCTTCACAAGGTCCTTTGCTGTTGTTCTGGGATTGATTTGCACTTTTCGCACCAAAGTACGTTCATCTCTAGGAGACAGAATGCGTCTCCTCCCTGAGCGGTATTATGGCCGTGAGGTCCCATGGTATTTATACTTACGTACTATTGTTTGTACAGATGAACGTGGTACCTTCAGGCATTTGGAAATTGCTCCCAAGGATGAACCAGACCTTTGGAGGTCTACAATTCTTTTCTGAGGTCTTGGCTGATTTCTTTTGACTTTCCCATGATGTCAAGCAAAGAGGCACTGAGTTTGAAGGTAGGCCTTGTTATACATCCACAGGTACACTTCCAATTGACTCAAATTATGTCAATTAGCCTATCAGAAGCTTCTAAAGCCATGACATAATTTTCTGGAATTTTTCAAGCTGTTTAAAGGCACAGTCAACTTAGTGTATGTAAACTTCTGACCATTTGGAATTGTGATACAGTGAAATAATCTGTCTGTAAACAATTTTTGGAGAATTTACTTGTGTCGTGCACAAAGTAGATGTTATAACCAACTTGCCAAAACTATAGTTTGAAAAACGAGTTTTAATGACTCCAACCTAAATGTATGTAAACTTCCGACTTCAACTGTACATAGTCAATGGTAGGCTTCGAGGGGACTCCTATGGTAGGTACACCTATAGCTCATCTCTTGGTAGTAGTACTGTACAGTAGACTACTTTATCATTGACCTCAACCCAGAGTCTCTCAGATCGTTCACAGTCAGCCCACTGACACCCCTATCAGATCACAGCAAAATCACAGTCTACTTGAACAGAGTAATACTCATTCATGAGGCATCAAAGCCAAAGGAACTGAGTAATATTAACAAATGCTATAGATGGAAGGAATGTAGTGTGAAACCTACCAAAAAACAATTAGGCAACAACAAATTCGATCCCGTTTAGACAACTTCCTGGACAAAACGTCCCGCTGTAATAGTGAAGATGTAAACTTGGCAGTAGAAAATCTAATCAGTATATTTTACCTCTCAGCTTCCCTATCAAATCTAAAAATGTCAAACAGAAACCTGAAGAAAATGAACAACAATAACAAATGGTTTGATGAAGAATGCAAAAACCTAAGAAAGAAATTGAGAAACTTGTCCAACCAAAAACATAGAGACCCAGAAAACCTGAGTCTACGCCCTCACTATGGTGAATCACTGAAACAATACATAAATACACTACGGAAAAAGAAGGAACAGCATGTCAGAAATCAGCTCAATGTAATTGAAGAATCCATAGATTCCATAACAGCAGACTTGTACATTTTCTCAGTGAAAACAATGTACTGAGCAAATATCAAATTGGCTTTTTACCAAATGATCGTACGACAGACCACGTATTCACCCTGCACACCCTAATTGACAAACAAACAAACCAAAACAAAGGCAAAGTCTTCTCGGGGTGGCAGGTAGCCTAGTGGTTAGAGTGTTGGGCCAGTAAATGAAAGGTTGCTGGATCGAATCCCAGAGCTGACAAGGTAAAAATCTGTTGTTCTGCCCCTGAACAAGGCAGTTAACCCACTGTTCCTAGGCCGTCATTGTAATTAAGAATAAGTTCTTAACTGACTTGCCTGGTTAAATAAATAAAAATTCTCATGTGTTGTTAATTTCAAAAAAGCCTTTGACTCAATTTAGCATGGGGGTCTGCTATACAAATTGATGGAAAGTGGTGTTGGAGGAAAAACATTATAAAATCCATGTACACAAACAACAAGTGTGCGGTTAAAATTGGCAAAAAACACACATTTCTTCCCACAGGGCCGTGGGGTGAGACAGGGATGCAGCTTAAGCCCCACCCTCTTCGACATATATATCAACGCATTGGCAAGGGCACTAGAACAGTCTGCAGCACCCGGCCTCACCCTACTAGAATCTGAAGTCAAATGTCTACTGTTTGCTGATGAACCAAGGAAGGCCTACAGCAACACCTAGATCTTCTGCACAGATTCTGGCAGACCTGGGCCCTGACAGTAAATCTCAGTAAGACCAAAATAATGGTGTTCCAAAATAGGTCCAGTCGCTAGGACCACAAATAAAAATTCCATCTAGACACAGTTTCCCTAGAGCACACAAAAAAAACGATACATAACTTGCGCCACAGGTAACTTCCACAAAGCTGTGAACAATTTGAGAGACAAGGCAAGAAGGGCCTTCTATGCCATCAAAAGGAACATAGAATTCGCCATACCTAAAAATACTTGAATCAGTTATAGAACCTATTGCCCTTTAAGATTGTGAGGTCTGGGGTCCGCTCACCAACCAAGAATTTACAAAATGGGACAAACACCAAAATTGAGACTCTGCATGCAGAATTCTGCAAAAATATCCTCAGTGTACAACGTAAAACACCAAATAATGCATGCAGAACAAAATTAAGCCGATACCCGCTAATTATCAAAATCCTGAAAAGAGCCTCTAAATTCTACAACCACCTAAAAGGAAACGATTCCCAAACCTTCCATAACACAGCCATCACATACAGAGAAATGAACCTGGAGAAGAGCCCCCTAAGCAAGCTGGTCCTGGGGCTCTGTTCACAAATGCAAACAGACCCCGGAGAGCCCCAAGACAGCAACACAATTAGACCCAACCAAATCATGAGAAAACAAAAAGATACTTGACACATTGGAAAGAATTAACAAAAAAACAGAGCAAACTAGAATGCTATTTGGCCCTTAACAGAGAGTACACCGTGGCAGAATACCTGACCAGTGGCAGAATACCTGTGACTGACACAAACTTAAGAAAAGCTTTGACTATGTACAGACTCAGTGAGCATAGCCTTGCTATTGAGAAAGGCCGCTGTAGGCAGACCTGGCTCTCAAGAGAAGACAGGCTATGTGCACACTGCCTACAAAATGAGGTAGAAACTGAGCTGCACTTCCTAACCTCTTGCCAAATGTATGACCATATTAGAGACACATATTTCCCTCAGATTACACAGATCCACAAAGAATTCGAAAACAAACCAGATTCTGATAAACTCCCATATCTACTGCGTGAAATACCACAGTGTGCCATCACAGCAACAATATTTGTGACCTGTTGCCACAAGAAAAGGGCAACCAGTGAAGAACAAACACCATTGTAAATACAACCCATATTTATGTTTATTTATTTTCCCTTTTGTACTTTAACCATTTGCACATCGTTACAACACGGTATATATACATAATATGACATTTGAAATGTCTTTAAACGTTTGGAACTTCTTTGAGTGTAATGTTTACTGTTCATTTTTATTGTTTATTTCACTTCTGTATATTATCTACTTCACTTGCTTGTCAAATCAAATCAAATTTTATTCAAATCAAAGTGAAAGTGAATGTTAACATATGTTTCCTATGCCAATAAAGCGCCTTGAATTGAATTGAATTATTATTGGCCTTCGGGAGTGGGGCTTATTACAATAATGCCCAGGCTTTGCAAAAGTTCATTTTAACATTTACATTTACATTTTGGTAATTTACCAGACACTCTTATCACACCATACTACTATCAGACTTCTGATACCAATGCAGGGTGAAAGGGGGCCACAAAATTGTCAACCGCTTAATTAAAAAAACAATAAAAACTATTATGTATTTCACACAAAGAAATGAAACATTACAGGTCTCAAAAGTATCTTGTTACAAAATACATTGGATTGTAGTTCAGACCAGTGAAATACAAATTACATATGTATTTCAATTACATGTAACAGAAATACTGCCCATCTCTGCCCATGCAAGTTATTGTTCTTGTTCATTACATTTATTAAATAAAGCTAGCTATGATTATCCTTTAATGCTACACTAGCTGTATGCAATGGCATGTAGGACAGGTGAAGTGAAGAGTGTCTTCCATAACATTTAACAATCTGAAATTAAACCAGTGAGAAGAATTGACTCAGTCATCCAGGCTCCAACGAGACTTAGGGACGTCGTTTGTCAACCAGAGCAGAATGCACTGCACCTTGGCAGGCATCACACATGAAGGTGACCCCTAAACTGGGTCTGTTTACCTGGATGTTCAGCGGGTTGGGGACACTGTGGAGGACAGGGAGTGTCTTCCAGGACACGGCCTAGTCCTGTCATGGGGGTGATAACTCACCTGGTGAGGCCTCTTTCACAGATCATAAACCGCTGTTTTTGCCTTCGCCCTGTGTGTGTGTGTGTGTGTGTGTGTGTCTGTGTGTGTGTGTGTGTGTGTGTGAGCTCCAAGGGTAATGACTCTCCCTTTACTTCTCCATTCTGAAACTCTGTCTATCTATTAATTTATCTTATTTTGCCTCCTATTGCAGTCCCATCAAACAATTGCCATTTCACTTTGACGTGTAAAGCTTACCAAGTTGTAAGCTTCACAGTCATTCAGAAGTCATTCAGGCTCCATCAATACATTCATTTTTCAACCAAAGGTTTGAGCATTGTGAACAAGCACTGACTGAGTGTCAAGTGTGGCGTACAGCAGGTCAGCCACCAGGGGGAGACTCGTCGAGGCCTGGTGACAGACGGAGTATACATCACGAGGCGATGGCTCAATCTGCTGGACGTGCCAGGTCTCGACGGGCTCTCCGGCCAGGACTAATTGGGGCTGATTGGGGTTGGTGAGTAATCAAGGCCTGATTGCTCACCAGCTGTACGAGTCCCATAAAGCATCCAGAAGGGCAGCACACAGGGAAGAGACTGGGGGAAGAAAGGACTCCAGAGGTAACAGGAGGGAGTTCGGTTTTTGATCCCCACAGGATACAGCAAGACCCGGAGCCCAGAAGACAGTATCCCGGACAGGGTCTCATGGGGGAGACCTATTCTTTTCTTTTGGACTATTATTTTAATAAACACATTTGAAACTGAGCTAATCCTACTCTGTCTGTGTCTGATCTGTGTAAACATTTTGACCCAACCCCCTGGTCTGCCACAAGTGGTGGAGAATGCGGGCAATCTGATAACGTGTTCAGATCAGGGTTGACGTTTACACAGCATCAGCATGGACGAGTTAATAGCTCAGTTCATCCGGGCACAACAAGCCCAACAGGCGGTTACAAAACGTCCTCCTCATTGAGGAAACCAGGAAGCCTCAAGGAGGAGCGTCTACTGAATCACATCCAAACCAGTTTTTAATCAAGCTAACAGAAGATGATGACATCGAAACCTACCTCTGTACATTTGAACGGACAGCACTACGGGAAGGATGGCCAAGGCAGAAGTGGGCCAGTCTGCTGGCCCCGTTCCTTTCTGGGAATGCCCAAAAGGCGTATTGGCACCTGAACAATGAACAGGCGGCTAACTACAAGGGACTCAAACGGGAGATACTCAGCCGCTACGGTTACAGCCTGACCCATCGGACTCAACTATTCCACAACTGGAGGTTTGTAGCCGACGCATCCCCCCAAGCCCAGATGAGCGACCTACTTCGCGTCACCAGGGGATGGCTCCTAACCTATGTGCCCACCCTCTCCATCCTAGACAAAGTGGTCCTGGATTGCTTCCTATGGGCACTACCCCACGACATGAGGGCAGCAAGTCTATGCACGCTCCAGACCTTGGAGGGCCTCCTGGAAGCAGTGGAGACGCATCAGAACACTCAGGCCCTGCTGAGTGGGAGCCGGGCTGAGTCGGCGACCCGTTCGAGGAGTCGGAAAGTACAGCACCACTGCTGTGTACCCCAAACCGACAGTCGGCAGGGCCAAAGGACTGCAAACCCATGGAGAGCCCATCTGTCTGAACCAGGAGACCGAACGTGGTAGGAAGATGTCAATTTCCTGTGTTCACGGGGACAGAAAGCGGTATTCAACCGTATGGGCCAACATCGTGACGCCACAAGGGAACTGCCAGATGATAGTGGGTGCAGTACAAGAGTCGGTACCTCTCCTAGTGGGATGAGATTGTCCGCTGTTTATGGCCCTGTGGGGGCACAAGCTGAGGAAGAAGGTACGAGCAGGCCAAAGACGAGAGTGAGGACAACCCATCGCCTGTGCGGCCCGGAAGCAAACGGTTGACCAACCTGTATCTACGGTGCCGGAATCCGGCCCCCCCTGGAGAACCATGGGAGGAAGAGCCCAGCCTCCCCCTCCTCGATTTTGAGGGGCCAGTCGAGACACCCCCTGGGGGCCAACTGAGGGGTATATTCGGGACGGCCCAGTGGGAGGATCCTAACTTGAAAGCCACCGCAGCCCAAGTGATAGCGGTGGATGGACAGCTACTTTCCGGGGGTGAGTGACTGGCGATACCCCCATTTCCAAATCAAGAATAACCTTTTGTATCAGGTGTCGCGCCAACAGGGGGAACTTCGAGAGGTATTTTTGGTGCCCCGGCGGTACGTGGGAACCGTTCTTCAGCTGGCCCACACCCACCTGTTGGGGGCGCACCTGGGAATGGAGAAGACCCGGGGAAGGATCGCCGCCTGGTTCTACTGGCCCAGGATGAGGAGGGCCGTGGAAGACTACTGTCGCAGCTACCCGGAGTGTCAAATGACTGCCCCAAAGTTCACACTTCCAAAACCCGCTGGTCCCCCTACCGTTCATCGGGGTGCCCTTTGAATGCATCGCCGTGGACATAGTGGGACCCCTGGTAAAAACAGCATGAGGACACCGGTACATCCTGGTAATAGTAGACTATGCCACCTGGCATCCCGAGGCCATTCCCTTATGGGCGGCGGTATCCAAGGGAATCGCCCGGGAGCTGTTCCACCTCTTTAGCTGGGGTGGGCATCCCGAACGAGATCCTGGGTACTGAGGTACTGAGTTTATGTCCTGCCTAATGAAAGATTTGTGTGCTCTCCTGCAGATCAAGCAGATCCGGACCTCCGTCTTTCACCCACAGACGGATGGGCTCGTCGAGCGGTTCAATAAAATGCTAAAACAAATGCTGCAGAAGGTCATCGAGCAGGACGGGAAGAACTGGGACCAGCTACTACCCCACCTAATGTTCTGAATCTGAGAAGTACCCCAGTCCTCCACTGGGTTTTCCCCTTTCGAACTCCTCTACGGGAGGAGGCCACGCGGCCTACTGGACCTCGCCAAGGAGGTGTGGGAAGCCCAACCGACCCCCTTACTCAGCGTGGTAGAGCACGTGGAGACGATGAGGGAGCGGATGACAGCCATATGGCCAGTTGTGAGGGAACATATGGAGAAGGCCCAACGCGCCCAAGCCCAGGTCTACAATCGGAGAGCCCAGCCCCGAGAATTCCAGGTGGGAGACAGGGTGTTGGTCTTAATCCCCACGGCCGAAAGTAAGTTCTTGGCAACACACGACCCTCATTGAACATTACATCCGTACCCGGCCCGGGGAAACGGTACGAAAGAGGCCATATTGGATTCCGAAGGCCCGAAGGAAGTCCATGAAACAGTCCATGAAACAGGAAGTGGAGGCTATGCTGAAGATGGGGGTTGTTGAAGAGTCCCACAGTGCATGGTGCAGCCCTATCGTGTTGGTGCCCAAACCGTGAGGTACCCTGCGCTTCTGTAATGATTTCCGGGGTGTGAATGACATAAGCTTGTTCAACGCCTACCCCATGCCGAGGGTGGATGAGCTCATCGACTGATTGGGAAAGGCCCGGTACATCAGCACCCTTGACCTGACCAAAGGATATTGGCAGGTACTGTTGGCAGCCTCCTCCCGGGAGAAGACGGCGTTTTCGACACCAGACGGATTGTATCAGTACCGGGTGCTCCCGTTCAGTCTCCACGAAGCCCCGCCCACATTCCAGCGACTGATGAACAAAGTACTTCGACCCCACTAGCAGTACGCAGCGGCTTATTTGGATGATATCATCATCAACAGCCAAGGTTGGGAAGAGCACCTGACGCGCCTCCAGGCGGTGCTGGACGCACTCAGACAAGCCGGGTTGACCGCAAACCCCAAGACATGCAAACTAGAGTTCGAGGAGGTGGAGTACCTGGGGTATTTGATCGGACGGGGGAACGTCAAGCCCCAGAAGAGTAAGGTTCACACGGTACGCGACTGGCCCATTCCACGCACCAAGACACAGGTCAAGTCCTTCCTGGGACTGGCAGGATACTATAGCCGGTTTATCCCCAACTTTGCGGCTATAGCTTCCCCCCTCACCGATCTAACCAGCGCCCGCCTCCCGAAAACAGTGAAATGGACGGACGAGACAGAAGCGACGTTCAGGCGCCTGAAGGAAGCGCTGTGCTCCCATTCTATTCTCGTAACGCCCGATTTCCAGGTGCCGATGTTGGTCCAGACGGATCCATGTGACACGGGACTAGGGGACGTTCTGTCCCAGATACACGATGGGGAGGAGCACCCCATCATGTACATCAGCCGAAAGCTGATACCCAGAGAAAAAGTACTCTATTGTTGAGAAAGAGTGTCTAGCAGTGAAGAATTACCTGTTAGGTACCCACTTCACCCTGGTCACGGACCATGCTCCCCTGGTCTGGATGGCCAGGGGAAGGGACACAAACAATCTGGTCACCAGGTGGTTCTTGTCCCTTCAACGCTTCTCTTTTTCTGTTGTGCACAGGTCAGGGGCGAAGCATGGAAACGCGGATGCCCTGTCGAGAAGGGAGACATACGTCGCACTGATGACAGTCCCCTGTGGCGTACAGAAGGTCAGCCACCAGGAGGAGACTCGTCGAGGCCTGGTGACAGACGGAGTATACATCACGAGGCGATGGCTCAATCTGCTGGACGTGCCTGGTCTCGACGGGCTCTCCGGCCAGGACTAATTGGGGCTGATTGGGGTTGGTGAGTAATCAAGGCCTGATTGCTCACCAGCTGTACGAGTCCCATAAAGCTGCCAGAAGGGCAGCACACAGGGAAGAGACTGGGGGAAGAAAGGACTCCTGTATTGTTGGGGATGGTTCCAGAGGTAACAGGAGGGAGTTCGGTTTTTGATCTCCACAGGATACAGCAAGACCCGGAGCCCAGAAGACGGTATCCCGGGGAGGGTCTCATGGGGGAGACCTATTCTTTTCTTTTGGACTATTAATTTAATAAACACCTTAGAAACTGAGCTAATCCTACTCTGTATGATCTGTGTAAACGTTTTGACCCAACCCCTAGTCTGCCACACAAGCCTGAGCTATTGAAAAAAATGTAGTATCAAGGGCATCACTGAAAGGCCAACTGTGTAGCATTCTCGATTCAAGAGAAACGATTGGTCGTAATAGTGTAATGTAATACCTGTAAAAGGAGGCTTCTGATGGATTTGAGCAGTTCTCTATATGATCTAATACATTTCAAAGGGAAGGGATGGCTCCCATCATGAAATCACCAGATCAGCCTCAAGCAGAGTAAAACTTCTGACAGATAATTCCTATTAGTCACTCTTTTATTACTGAAGTTGGTATGAGTCTTAATGCAAATTTGTCTGTGTACAGCTAAGTGAAAGCTGTTGGAAAAAGCTTTATAGAACCTATAGGGAAATTTCCTAGCACTTACTGTACACATGGTGAAACTACACAGTCATATTGGGAGGCACAGGGGACGTCACAGGCAGCAATATAGCTATAAAATGAGCAAGATAAATATAATGGGAACATGGGCATGGACATGGAGATATGGGGCCAAAACTGACAGTGAACAAGGGATAAACAGATGGATACATATCAAGAGAGAGTTACAATGGGGAGAGAGAGAAAAAAAGAGTGACGGAGAACAAGCAAACAGAAAGAGGGAAGAGAGAATGAGAGAGAGAGAGAGAGAGAGAGAGAGAGAGAGAGAGAGAGAGAGAGAGAGAGAGAGTGAGAGAGAGGAGGAGAGAAAGAGAGAGAGGGTTATATAGAAGAGTCCGTGCGAGCGTGTCTCGGAGAAAGTGCACGTCCACACAGTTCGGCGTGTGGGACTCCCAGATAAGCGAGACAGTGGCGAAATGGAGGAGAAAGGGAGAAAATAATGACAGGCTCCCTCATCGTTCGATAAGAAAGCTCATATTCAAATACTTTGCAGGGCCGAGTCCCTGCTATCGCTCACACAGAAGCAAGTGACAAACGTGTTTTAAATTAAATAAATAAAGTGGCGGGCATAATAGAGCTGGCAGGGGAGGAGGGTGAGAATAAGAGGAGGAGGAAGGGAGGGCGAGAGGAGGAGAAGGAGGAGTAGAGCATGGAGGGAGTTTGAATAATTGATTTAAATGCAGCTTGGCTCTTGCTCACGCACTATTATTCAACATTATCATGCTGTCGGGTAGCGGAACCCCCCTCCCCCATCCACCAATCAGATGAGGCCTTGTCCGACGGACCATTTAAGATTGGAAACACTTCCGTGAAGCACGCCGAGGGTGTCTAAAAAAAAGGATTATTGATACTTGACCCGACGACAGTCATTCAAAATGTATTTGAGAATCATGTTAACTCTAGGCTCACATGAACATCACATTAGAGGGGTGAAATAATGTTATTATGGCTATATTATTCATTAGCTGAGAACATGTTTTTACGAAGAGAGACTAACTTTGTTTCTTATATTACAGATACATTATGACAGAGTTCTATTGTACAGTTATAGCTTACAAAGATGCTGCATCTTCATGTTAGGCCCTCCTGCTGTAATCGCTCTGGTGATGCAGGTCTGGCGGAATCAATCGCAGGAAACAGAGATGAGTCAAAACTTATTTTACTATAGGAAAACGAACTACTCACGAGAAGTAGATTATACACTGCTCACAACACAACAGAACCAACACGTACAGACAATTAATCACGGACAAAAACCAGGGGGGAACAGAGGGATTAAATAACACATGTAATTAGGGAAATGGGAACCAGGTGTGGATGACACAAGACAAACAGAAAATGGATCGGTGGTGGCTAGAACTCTGGTGACGTCGACCGCCGGTAGCCGCCCGAACTAGGAGAGGGACCGACTTCAGTGGAAGTCGTGACAGTACCCCCCCCCCCTTTACGCGCGGCTCCAGCAGCGCGCCGACACCGGTCTCAGGGACGACCCGGAGGACGAGGCGCAGGGCGATCCGGGTGGAATTCCCAGCAGCGAAGGATCCAGAATGTCCTCCACCCGCACCCAGCTTCTCTCCTCCAGGACCGTACCCCTCCCACTCCACGAAGTACTGAAGGCCCCTTGCCCGACGCCTTGAGTCCATGATAGCTCGAACTGCATACGCCGGGGCCCCCTCGATGTCCAGAGGGGGCGGGGGAACCTCCAGAACCTCAGGTCCCTGGAGCGGACGAGCCACCACCGGCCTGAGGAGAGACACATGGAACGAGGGGTTAATACGGTAGTCTGGGGGAAGCTGTAACCTATAATAAACCTCGTTCAGTCTCCTCAGGACTTTGAAAGGCCCAACAAACCGCGGCCCCAGCTTCCGGCAGGGCAGGCGGAGGGGCAGGTTTCGGATCGAGAGCCAGACCCGGTCCCCCGGTGCGAACACCAGGGCCTCACTGCGGTGGCGGTCGGCGCTCGCCTTCTGCCGCCTCATGGCTCGTTGCAGGTTCACGTGGGCGGCTTCCCAGATCTCCTCCGAGAGCCTAAACCATTCGTCCACCGCAGCAGCCTCGGTCTGGCTCTGATGCCACGGTGCCAGAACCGGTTGATAACCTAGCACACATTGAAATGGAGACAGGTTAGTGGAGGAGTGGCGGAGTGAGTTCTGTGCCATCTCTGCCCAGGGAATGAACACCGCCCACTCCCCGGCCGGTCCTGGCAATACGACCTCAGAAACCTACCCATAGCCTGATTTACTCTTTCCACCTGCCCGTTGCTCTCGGGGTGAAAACCTGAAGTAAGGCTGACCGAGACCCCCAGATGCTCCATGAACGCCTTCCACACCCTAGACGTGAACTGGGAACCCCGATCAGACACTATGTCCTCAGGCACACCGTAGTGCCGGAAGACAAGGGTGAACAGAGCCTCCGCTGTCTTTAGAGCCGTAGGGAGACCGGGCAAAGGAAGGAGGCGACAGGACTTAGAAAACTGATCCACAACAACCAGGATCGTCGTATTACCTTGTGATGGTGGAAGATCCGTCACAAAATCCACCGACAGGTGTGACCACGGCCGCTGTGGAACGGGTAGGGGTTGTAATTTCCCTCTGGGCAGGTGCCTAGGCGCCTTGTACTGGGCGCACACAGAGCAGGAGGAAACATAAAACCTCACGTCCTTAGCTAAGGTGGGCCACCAGTATTTCTCACTAAGACAGCGCACTGTCCGGCCGATACCTGGATGACCAGAGGAGGGTGATATGTGAGCCCAAACGATCAGACGGTTGCGGACAGGAGACAGAACGTACATACGCCCAGCTGGACACTGAGGGGGAGTGGGCTCTGTACGCACCGCCCGCTCGATGTCCGCGTCCAGCTCCCATACCACCGGTGCCACCAGACAAGATGCAGGAAGTATGGGACAGGGGTCGATGAACCGCTCCTCTGTGTCATACAACCGGGACAGTGCGTCTGCCTTATGGGAACCTGGTCGGAAGGATAGAGTAAAATCAAAACGGGTGAAAAACATGGCCCACCTTGCCTGGCGAGGGTTCTGTCTCCTCGCTGCCCGGATGTACTCTAGATTATGGTGGTCAGTCCAGATGAGAAAAGGGTGTTTAGCCCCCTCAAGCCAATGTCTCCACGCTTTCAGAGCCCTCACGACAGCCAACAGCTCCCGGTCCCCCACATCATAGTTTCGCTCCGCCGAGCTGAGCTTCTTATTAAAAAAAGCACAAGGGCGGAGTTTTGGTGGCGTACCCGAGCACTGAGACAGCACAGCTCCTATCCCAGCCTCGGACGCATCCACCTCAACAATGAATGCCAAAGAGGGATACGGATGACCCAGCACGGGAGCCGAGGTAAACAGAGCCTTCAGGTGACCAAAGGCCCTGTCTGCCTCAGCTGACCACTGCAGTCGCACCGGTCCCCCCTTCAGCTGTGAGGTAATGGGAGCCGCTACCTGACCAAAGCCCCGGATAAACCTCCGGTAGTAGTTGGCAAACCCTAAGAACCGCTGCACCTCCTTTACCGTGGTTGGAGTCGACCAATTACACACGGCGGAAATGCGGTCACTCTCCATCTCCACTCCGGACGTGGAAATGCGATATCCTAGGAAAGAGACGGACTGTTGGAAGAACAGACATTTCTCAGCCTTGACGTACAGGTCATGCTCCAACAGTCGACCAAGCACCCTGCGCACCAGAGTCACATGCTCGGCGTGTGTAGCGGAGTATATCAATATGTTGTCGATATACACCACTACACCCTGCCCGAGCAGGTCCCTGAAGATCTTGTCTACAAAGGATTGGAAGACTGATGGAGCATTTTTCAAACCGTATGGCATGATGAGATACTCATAGTGCCCTGAGGTGGTACTAAATGCCGTCTTCCACTCGTCTCCCTCTTGGATACGCACCAGATTGTAATTGCTCCTGAGATCCAGTTTTGTGAAGAAGCGCACCCCGTGCATTGACTCGATTGCACTGGCTATGGGAGGCAGCGGGTAGCTGTACTTCACAGTGATCTGATTGATACCTCGATAGTCAATATACGGGCGCAGACCTCCATCCTTCTTCTTCACAAAAAAGAAACTCGAGGAGGCAGGTGAAGTGGAGGGCCGAATGTATCCCTGTCCCAGAGATTCGGCAACATATGTCTCCATAGCTGCCGTCTCCTCCTGTGACAGAGGATACACGTGACTCCTGGGAAGTGCTGCATCTACCAAGAGATTTATCGCACAATCCCCTCATCGATGGGGTGGTAATTGAGTCACCCTCTTCTTACAGAAGGTGAGAGCCAAATCGGCATATTCTGAGGGGATGTGCACGGTGGAGACCTGGTCTGGACTCTCCACCGTAGTCGCACCGATGGAAACACCTACACACCTCCCCGAGCACCCTCGTGACCACCCCTTGAGAGCCCTCTGTTGCCACGAAATATTGGGGTCATGATAGGCCAACCAGGGTATGCCCAGCACCACGGGAAACGCAGGAGAATCAATGAGGAAAAGACTGGTCCTCATGACCCCCCTGCGTCACCATACTTAGTGGAGCAGTGGCCTCCCTAATCAGCCCTGACCCTAACGGTCGACTATCTAGGGCATGCACAGGGAAAGGCACATCAAGAGACACAATGGGGATCCCTAACCTACGGGCAAAAGAACGGTCAATAAAATTCCCAGCTGCGCCTGAATCTACTAGCGCCTTTTGCTGGGAATGCGGGGAACACTCAGGAAACTCTACCAACAAAAACATGTGAGCAACAGGGGGCTCTGGGTGAGTTTGGTGCTTACTCACCTGGGGTGACACAACAGTGCTCTGCCTGCCGCCTCAACTCCCTGAAGAACCCCCCCAACACCGGCCAGCAGTGTGTCCTCTGCGGCCACAGCTGGTGCAGGGAATGGCTCCTCCTCCGGCCCCCCTGAGCGCAGCACCTCCCAGCGCCATAGGGGTCGGAGCGGAGACGCTGGAGGGTGGAATTGACGGGCCCTGATCCGGACGTCCGCGGGTGGCCAGCAGGTTGTCCAGTCGGATGGACATGTCCACCAGTTGGTCCAGCGTGAGTGTTGTGTCCCTTCAGGCCAGTTCCCGACGGACGTCCTCCCACAGACTGCACCGGAAATGGTCGATCAGGGCCCGGTCATTCCATCCCGCGCCCGCGGCCAGGGTACGGAAGTCCAGGGCGAAATCCTGCGCGCTCCTCGTCCCCTGTCTTAAGTGGAAAAGGTGTTCACCCGCCGCTCTCCCCTCCGGCGGATGGTCGAAAACCGCCCGGAAACGGCGAGTGAACTCCTCATAGTGGTCCAACGCCGCGTCACCTTCTCCCCATACGGCGTTGGCCCACTCCAGGGCTTTCCCAGATAAACAGGAGACGAGGGCAGAAACGCTGTCGCGTTCCGAAGGAGCCGGGTGGACGGTCGCCAGGTAGAGCTCCAGCTGTAGTAAGAACCCCTGGCACCCGGCAGCCGTCCCATCATACTCCCTCAGGAGCGAGAGCCTAATCCCACTGGGACCAGATGAAGGAGGGGTGACCAGTGGGGTAGGTGGTGGTGATGGTAGAGTTGCTGGCAGTCCTCCTCTCTCCCATCGCTCCATGGTCAGCAGCACGCGATCCATTGCACTGCCGAGATGTTGAAGCATGGTCGTGTGCTGCTGGACGAGCTCCTCTACCTGAAGAGGAGGGCTATGTTCTCCTGCTGATTCCATGTTAATAGGTCCGTGATTCTGTAATCGCTCTGGTGATGCAGGTCTGGCGGAATCAATCGCAGGAAACAGAGATGAGTCAAAACTTATTTTACTATAGGAAAACGAACTACTCACGACAAGTAGAGTATACACTGCTCACAACACAACGGAGCCAACATGTACAGACAATTAATCACGGACAAAAACCAGGGGGGAACAGAGGGATTAAACAACACATGTAATTGGGGAAATGGGAACCAGGTGTCGATGAGACAAGACAAACAGGAAATGAGAAATGGATCGGTGGTGGCTAGAACTCCGGTAGCCGCCCGAACTAGGAGAGGGACCGACTTCAGTGGAAGTCGTGACACCCGCTTAGAGGCTAGCCCGCCTCCTATCAACCCAAGCCCCACCCACATTTCTGTCAATTTTGAGGGATGCCTCCAAGCTGCCTGTCATATTGTTACATTACATCCCTCTTCCTGCATGACAGCTCCAATATTTAGATGTCGTTAAGGGTGATTGGCCACGTTGCTTGGCAAGCCTCTAGGAACTGTGCCCACCCAATCAACACCTGGATGGTACTAGTTACTCATTACTGTGGCCAATCAGTGTTTGTCTATCACCTAAGCTGTAACAGTGACTCAGAGCATACTGCTTATCCATGCAAACACTTTTCATATACTTAAATTACAAGTAGGAAATTGTAATGGGGAAGAGCTAAAATGCTTTTGGGTAACTGCCAAGTGCACTTTCTGCTAGCTCTCTCTTATGTGTTTGTGTGTGCGTGTGTGTGTCTGATTAAATGCTCACTGGTTAAGTTCACCTCAAGGACGAAGGAGCCCCTACCACAGTCTATTGGACAGGCTGTAATATTTATTGGTTTGTGACTGGCTGGCAAGAGAGAAATGCCTCCATAAAGCATAATAAAGCTAAACAGAGAGAGAGGAGAAAGAGAGAGAGAGAGAGAGCGAGAGAGAGAGAGAGAGAGAGAGAGAGAGAGAGAGAGAGAGAGAGAGAGAGAGAGAGAGAGAGTANTTGTAGAAGTAGTTATAGAACACAGTATTTCAATAAAGTATAGGTTGTGGCAATTGACCTCTAAGTGCAAAGTTCTTGCAGACCATAATCCTAACTAATAGACATAGATGAATATGGCAAGAGACACCATACAGAGCAGATTTAGGCTAATAACTGCTTTAGAAAGAGATAAGAGATAAGTCGTTCTGCTACAAAGATAGCGATATCGAAGCTCTCACTTTATCTCGGCAACACTTTAAAAAGGCCAAGGATGACCATAATGTTGGCCAAAGACACAGCGCTTGAACAATCAGGTCAACCTTACAATCAAATACATTGATGCCACTGTGTGTACATTGTTGGTTTAGAATACATTTTAGTCGCTAGGTTTCTGAATCCCTCATTATCTGCACTGCTATCTCTATATTGGTGAAGCTGCTGCAGACAAGATGTGATTTTTCTTCATAATCCATCTACTTAGTGTGAGAGGGGAAGAGGGAGAGAAGAAGAGATACAACATTATTATTGAGACAAATAGAGAGACAATACATATAATCCAAGAACGTATTGAAGTACAATACATTCACTAAATATCTATACTGGTGTAGGGCAAGGGATGGTAACTCTTCAGGTTAACACAAGCATTCAAGTTATTATCATTGCTTTATATTATACAAGTGATCCTAAATAATGGATGCTTTGATGCGTAATGCATGGTATTTCCAGTTATACACCCATACAATGTCCCCCACGCCTCCTCCTATACATTAGTTATGTTTCATGAGATGGAGGCTGCTGCTGTTCCCTGGGAATAGCTGTCTCTCATTGAAAAATGTATTCAAAGAGAGGCAAATTAATTGGGATTAAATGTAAGAACTTTAGTTAAATGGAAATAATAGAAAGGTGCTGCATGAGTGACTCTTGCGGTGTCCATGGAGACCCGGATGGCACGACAACGGAGACACTACCACTGGTTTGTGGGTTTAAACTGTGCAGAGGAGCCACTTTGCTGCATCAAGAATCCCCTGTTTCTCTATTGTTTAGATTTAATATGAGGACAAACAGAAGAGAAATCCCCCCATAATTATTATGCTAGCATAAGGCTTTGAGACCAAGCTAAAACGGTGCCAGTAAATTTGCAGACTAGGTTCTTGCCATACAGTTGCCAGTTTTCACTCCCAATTGTTAAATAGCTTATTTGAGATTGGTATGATAGTGCTGCGGTAACCTAGCTAGAAACTCAGTTAAATGTTTTGTTAGATCAGATAGGTCTGTTGTAACTGTTGCCAAATAATGACTAACATATAGTGCTAAGAATGTGAGACTAGGGTAGGCCCTAGAGGATCTCAAATCCAGGCCACTAGCACCAATGACAAACACCCTAACCACTGTCCCAATAAGTGATGTTTCTAGGACATGTGCTTATTGGACCAGTATTGTTAGGCCCTGTCCAGAAGAAACCCTAGCCCCTCCTCTCACATATGTAGATGAAACAACCTGAGAGGTGTAAGCAATAGGGTGAATGCACTTTGAAATAAATCTCAGCTCTGTTAAAAGTACACTCAAGAAAACACTATTTTATTGATCATAGTGATTCAGGAGTATCATTAAAACAGGTTAACATGCCCCACTAACATTAGACAACTATACAGAAAACTTAAATGTATGAAATAAGAATCAAATCAATGACTGACATTGTGGTGTAGTGGGAAGATCAGGGTACTGTGAACCAGGAGGTCGTGAGTTCAAATCCCAGATGAGGATGTGTTGAATATTAATTCCTATTTAAATTAACATGCACAATGTAATCATGTATGTAAATTGAAAAAACTATGTTAAAAGCACTGTTTGTGAGTGTTCCTAACCATGCCAACAGAAAAAGTGCTACGAATGGATCAGTGGTTGACCAATCAGAGCCTTGATTGGCACGGTAACAAGGTGTAATGTAACTTTTATGGGGGAGAACGTTTCTTTGGGACCATCAGGCAATGTCCTGACAACTGATACACAGAAATATTCCTGCAACGTTCCCTTGAAACGAGTCTAGAACATTAATATCTTATATTCTGAGAACATGGCAACCATGTTCTGTATATGTTTGGTGGGACATTGATGGAATATTCTTCTAACCCACAGAAAACTGGACACATTCATGTTTTTGCAACATTACCATGAAAAGTGTCTAGAACATTGATATCTTAAATTCTAAGAACATGGTAACCACGTTCTGGGTAAGTTCTATTTTACATGAATAATTATCCCTCTAGAGCAGGGGTGGGCAATTCCAGTCCTTGAGGGCCTGATTGGTGTCACAGATTTGCCCCAGCCCCAGCTAACACACCTGACTCGAATAATCACCTAATCGTGATCTTCAGTTTAGAATGCAATTTGATTAATCAGCTGTGTTTGCTAGGGATGGATAAAAAGTGTGACACCAATCATGCCCTCGAGGACTGGAGTGCCCACCTCTGCTCTAGATTCTAAGACCTGTCTAAGCCGGGGGGGTTCTAAGCTAGCATATGGAATTGTTTTAAGATGGTCATACCAAGGATCATTTAGCTATTTGATTTTAAATTGTAAGACACTTTAAGGTATCAAAAAAAGATATGAACAAAAATGATTGAATGAAACCTTAAATTTGTTATTACTGCTATTAACCAATAGAAACGCATTGAACAACAAATTCACTACATGGAACAACAGATAGTCCAAACCAAAAAATCTAAAAGAAGTTTGTTCTGAAGTGTCTGCAATATATCTGAGAGATATAAGAAAGATCAGGAAACTATTAAAAAATGTCATGTATTTCCCCCTTATTTTAGGCACCAAACTATCTCCATATATACTTCCATAATTTTTTTAAACTGGTACTGGGGACCTTCAGACAAGTCTTGTGAGCAAAACAGAGAACAACATCGTGTTAGTGAGAGTCTCAGCTGTCCACAGAGGGGTCATATTAGTTTGTATCCTAAACCGTTTAGACGCTACAGATGGAAATTGGCAGAGTCTGTACCAACTTCAGACTAGTCTTGTGAGGCTTGTGGGGCGTCCTAGAACAAAACGGTGTTTGTAATGCTACAGACATTTTTGTGAGAAGATCGATTTTTGGGGATGTCTCATGGTCTGACAAACACTCTAGCTCTGCAGAGGTGGATGGGCTATATCAGCAGATGTGGTGGATTGAGACTCAGCCCATGCAAAAAACTGATATCTCTAGCTTAAACAGATATCTCTAGCTTAAACAGATATCTCTAGCTTAAACGGATATCTGTAGCTTAAACGGATATCTCTATCTTAAACGGATGGATTCTGATGGGGATTTTTTTATTACGTTAATTAGATTTCCACAGGGGCGGGAACATTGTAGGCTAGCTGGGAAGCTTCTTGTTAGCTGGGAAGCTTCTTGTTAGCTGGGAAGCTTCTTGTTAGCTGTCAAGCTTCTTGCTCCAAATAGACACTCTGTAGCAGACAGCTAAAGTTGCTGCTGCACTACACTGACGCAAAGGCAGGGACAATTCCATTGCCATTCCATCTGGCATTACATCCTCCTAAACTTGCATCTCTAAATTCTTCCTCTTCGTGACCATTATCATAATTTAACCAAGAGAAACATTAGTATGGAAATCACTACCACTCCTTAAACCATCCTGGCTTATGCAGGGGATGCTGATGTGGAGCCTGTTAAATGAGAGAGAGAGAGAGAGAGAGAGAGAGAGAGAGAGAGAGAGAGAGAGAGAGAGAGAGAGAGAGAGAGAGAGAGAGAGAGTAGCAGGGAGCCTGGGCCCACACCATTCTAATGGAGCTTGTTGTTTTATTCAAAATAGGACGACAAATGTTTTTATATCCTGTGCATTTGTTTCTCATTTTCTTATGGTCTGCCATGCTGTTGTGCTGTTATGGTCTCTTTGAAATTAGTATGTCTATCTTCTCGCTTGTAGAAGTAGTTATAGAACACAGTATTTCAATAAAGTATAGGTTGTGGCAATTGACCTCTAAGTGCAAAGTTCTTGCAGACCATAATCCTAACTAATAGACATAGATGAATATGGCAAGAGACACCATACAGAGCAGATTTAGGCTAATAACTGCTTTAGAAAGAGATAAGAGATAAGTCGTTCTGCTACAAAGATAGCGATATCGAAGCTCTCACTTTATCTCGGCAACACTTTAAAAAGGCCAAGGATGACCATAATGTTGGCCAAAGACACAGCGCTTGAACAATCAGGTCAACCTTACAATCAAATACATTGATGCCACTGTGTGTACATTGTTGGTTTAGAATACATTTTAGTCGCTAGGTTTCTGAATCCCTCATTATCTGCACTGCTATCTCTATATTGGTGAAGCTGCTGCAGACAAGATGTGATTTTTCTTCATAATCCATCTACTTAGTCAATTACCTCATCCACTTTAGCCCATAATAAATATTTCCCAGAATTTCCTTCTCAGACATTTAATTTGGTCATAAATTGTAGTAATTTGTTCTAAGTCATGGCTCGACAAGTGCTTTTTTGTTAGATTATATCGCAAAATAGCCACTTATTTTAAATGCCATTTTCTGTCTAGCATCTGTTCAACCCTGTAGCAGAATCTCAACTAGGCCTCCATCGCCTTGAATTAATACCTCTTTAGTGACACTACAGGTTCAGCTGTAACTTTAATGGTGACACTAAAGTCCCCTTACCTTTATGACTTAAACTTTGAAATAATGCTATTTACAACAGATTCATCCCTGTTGAAGAGATTTCAGATGTACCCTAATCTCTACCACAATATGCACCACAACAGTCATTTTCCCTGCTTGTCAGAGGTGAGTTGTGAGTCATACCACTGTTGTTGTGATTACGTTCCATTAGAACCAATAAGTGAGGTATATATAAATCCATCATTCTGGCTCGACAGCATTCCACTGCAAAGTGATACATGGCCGTGCCAATGCATTAATGGGTCACAATCCCAGAAAAGCTGTAAAACTGTAAAAACTTTGGAGGCGTATTTGCACTTCATCAAGCTGTCAGCTTGGAACTGTCCTTGCATTGGCCCTCGCTAGCCTCCAGAAAAATAAACACAGGCACTAGCACAAACCATGTCCTGCGTGTGAACTCACAGATTGACTGTCCTTTTCAAATCGCATATTTGATGCCCTTCAACCTCTCTTTCCTTCCCTTGAACTCACACACTTAATAATAAATAACAGTGAGAATGGGATGCATTTCTATAGGTTAGCTCTTCTCACTATGCGTCAAAAGCACTTTATTCTGGGGGAAACACTGGTTTTCACTGTGGGGTAACTTCCCACATCCATCATCCATTTGTAGCACCCAGCTGGGTGATACACGGCAGCCATTTTGTGTCACAATGCTCACCTCTGCCAATCGGCTATGACAGTGGAGAGGAGAGTCAGAGACAATTTTTCTGGCTCTACCTTGCACCCATCAAAACCCAGGTGTTGCTGTCATCAGTCCCCCAGGGAGTAGGGCCAGTGGAGTGTATAGAGGGAGGGGAGGGCGAAGGAGTGGGGCCTAATTGTTACCTTGGGGAGTTCATTAGGAATCTCTGAGGAGGGCTGCATATGGAGCCCTGTCTGGACTCATCACCCCTGGTCTGGCGTTCCCTGAAACAAATGGAACAGACACCTGTCCTGGCCCAACCTCAGTTCAGTTCAGCCTCATGGTGTGTGTGTGTGTGTGTGTGTGTGTGTGTGGTACAGTAGTTGTTAATACTCATGAAAGTGTTTATGTGCATGCGCTTACATGAATGTATCCGTCTGTCTGTCTGTCTGTCTGTCTTTCAGCCTGTCAGTTCTTCCTTCGCAAAACGATCAAGTTAAAATAGCCAGCATAGACTTTTTGACTCAAGACTCACAGCCAGCAACAGAGAATGTTACACAATTTG
>QNTS01000309.1:458310-497027 GCA_003317085.1 Hucho hucho
ATACAGTTGAAGTCGGAAGTTTACATACACTTAGGTTGGAGTCATTAAAACTCGTTTTTCAACCACTCCACAAATTTCTTGTTAACAAACTATAGTTTTGGCAAGTCGGTTAGGACATCTACTTTGTGCATGACACAAGTACATTTTCCAACAATTGTTTACAGACAGATTATTTCACTTATAATTCACTGTATCACAATTCCAGTGGGTCAGAAGTTTACATACACTAAGTTGACTGTGCCTTTAAACAGCTTGGAAAATTCCAGAAAATTATGTCATGGCTTTAGAAGCTTCTGATAGGCTAATTGACATCATTTGAGTCAATTGGAGGTATACCTGTGGATGTATTTCAAGGCCTACCTTCAAACGCAGTGCCTCTTTGCTTGACATCATGGGAAAATCAAAAGAAATCAGCCAAAACCTCAGAAAAGAATTGTAGACCTCCACAAGTCTGGTTCGTCCTTGGGATCAATTTCCAAAAGCCTGAAGGTACCACGTTCATTTGTAAAAACAATAGTACGCAAGTACAAACACCATGGGACCACACAGCCGTCATACTGCTCAGGAAGGAGACGCGTTCTGTCTCCTAGAGATGAACGTACTTTAGTGCGAAAAGTGCAAATCAATCTGTCATGACTTTGGCCCTCTTTGGGTATATCAAGCACCATCCCTTTCTCTCTCTCCCTCCATCCCCTCTCTTACACCCAGGTTCTCTATCGCAGGTTGTAAATTCCTAGAGGAGTCTCTCCTCATGGCCCTGAAGTATAGAGAGAGGGTTTCATAGAGAGAACAAAGGAATTTCTGCCACATCACAGAACTTGAGAAATGAACAATACCCATGTTTTACAGAATGTGTACACGGTCGGGGAGAATCCAGCTACGACCGGTCCAATTCGTTTAATGTTTGTGAACCACATGAGAGACAATACAGCCACATTACCATAACCCTGTTTATACAAGACTCTCAGTTGTCAGACTTGCATCTAATTGTTGTATAAAATGAATGAGTAAAGCGGAAACTATTTGTGAAATGATGTGATGCTATGTAATGATGTTAATGTGAGAGAATTGTGTTTCTGTTTAAAGTTTCACTAAGTCATTGGCCCGCAACACCATGAGCACAGACATTACTAGTCTGCAGCATGTAATTATGTCGACCTGAATGCGAGAACCGCCGACAACCGCCAAAACATCTATCCTATAAGAACATTTCTTAATGGTACTCTGAAGTACCATTCTAACCACGAAATACTTATTGGAAGAGAGAGAGGGGCGGATGAACATTCCAACAGAAAGACGGACGATCACACTGAGCGTAAATATATATTGATTGCAATTGTTCCCGAATGAGTGAGCGTTCATGTGCAAAGGATTAGCATTTCAATTAATATAATTATCAACTGTGTAGTGACTATTGTATTCCCGCCCTTCTCAGTCTATTCCCTCATTCCCTTTTTTGTCCACCAAGCCGTCATACCGGCTTATCCCACAAGGGAAACATCCCCTATCATTTCCTTGTAACCATATCTACTTTGTTTGTTTACTGTTTGTTTGTGCATTTCTGTGATTATTTAGTTAGTTAATAAATGAGTGATTTAAGACAATTGGTGTATAGACGATTCATAGTAAAGACTGGGTTCGTGCAGATAACCAACAATTTTCGACGTTCTGAATGAGACTAACGTGAGGTAAAGAATAATTCATTAATGAGAAGACTAATTGATCAGATATTAAAATATCTGAAAAGTTATATTAGGAAAATTATAACTTTGTAATCTGAAGATTTTCCTTGGTGCCCCGACTTCCTAGTTAATTACATTTACATGATTAGTTTAATCATGTAATAATAATTACAGAGAATTGATTTGATAAAATAACAGTCTTCACTTTAATGATGCCAAAGACATGACAAATCCCAGAACAACACCAAAGGACCTTGTGAAGATGCTGGAGGAAACAGGTACAAAGGTATCTATATCCACAGTAAAACGAGTCCTATATCGACATAACCTGAAAGGCCGCTCAGCAAGGAAGAAGCCACTGCTCCAAAACCGCCATAAAAAAGCCAGACTACGGTTTGCAACTGCTCATGGGGACAAAGATCGTACTTTTTGGAGAAATGTCCTCTAGTCTGATGAAACAAAAATAGAACTGTTTGGCCATAATGACATTCATTATGTTTGGAGGAAAAGGGGAGAGGCTTGCAAGCCAAAGAACACCATCCCAACCATGAAGCACAGGGGTGTCAGCATCATGTTGTGGAGGTGCTTTGCTGCAGGAGGCACTGGTGCACTTCACAAAATCGATGGCATCATTAGGCAGGAAAATTATGTGGATATATTGAAGCAACATCTCAAGACATCAGTCAGTAAGTTAAAGCTTGGTCGCAAATGGGTCTTCCAAATGGACAATGACCCCAAGCATACTTCCAAAGTTGTGGCAAAATCACTTAAGGACAACAAAGTCAAGGTATTGGAGTGGCCATCACAAAGCCCTGACCTCAATCCTATAGAAAGTTTGTGGGCAGAACTGAAAAAGCGTGTGCGAGCAAGGAGGCCTACAAGCCTGACTCAGTTACACCAGCTCTGTCAGGAGGAATGGGCCAAAATTCCCCCAACTTATTGTGGGAAGCTTATGGAAGGCTACCCAAAACATTTGACCCAAGTTAAACAATTTAAAGGCAATGCTACCAAATACTAATCCACTGACCCACTGGGAATGTGATGAAAGAAATAAAAGCTGAAATAAATAATTCTCTCTGCTATTATTCTGACATTTCACATTCTTAAAATAAAGTGGTGATCCTAACTGACCTAAGACAGGGAATTTTTACTAGGATTAAATGTCAGGAATTGTGAAAAACTGAGTTTAAATGTATTTGGCTAAGGTGTATGTAAACCTCCGACTTCAACTGTATATGATACACAGCTCAAAGTAAATCAGATACACTCTGGATCACACAGCAGAGATCACAGGCGTAAGCCACTTAAAAGGACACATTTTATCAGTGACAATTAAATACCAGATGGTTTATCTTTTCAAGCCAATTACCTTTGGTTTGAACCCAGCGGCCATAGCTGTGCAGTGTGCCGAACACTGATAATACCTAGATGAAAAGCTGCTGGGATTGCTACACTCTGCCCAGCTCGAAACCCAGCCAGCCTTTCACGCTTAATGTCATTTAGTAGATCTATTTATAATTGATCAGAACTAGGATCTGTATTCGGAGGACTTCAGAATCCATATCAAATACACTGTATGTGTATACGGTGACCATATATTGGACCTGACAGTGTAAGTATTATAGAGCTACCCTACTATAAATTGGAAATTACAATACCAGATTAGACATCTACAGAGCCAAAGCAAGACTAATAGCAAGACACTTGGTGAGTGTTTTTTAATGCTTGAATATTGGCAATACTGACTAAACTATGTCAGAGTGAATATTGTTTAGTCCTCCTCCTTCAGACTTCCTGCCGCTCCCTTACAGCTAGAGGTGAGCCTGCTCACTCAACTCGTGGCACTCTCTGACCAGAGGGTTGGAGCCCCGGGCCCTCAACAGAGCAGCAGCAAGCACCCTATGGCTGGCAGTGGCCCTAGGAAAAAAAGTGTCCTGGTTAAGCAGTTTTCAGAAACAATCTTAATGGCTCACACAAAAAAATTGTAGTCAATAACAGTCAATAACCCCAGAGCTAGCAAAACAAGCACGGACATCTACAATGTTGTTATTTTCAAGAACATGGTGTCACATTGAATGTAAGGGAAGGGACAGTTGGTAATATCTGAATTCCTAATCTTCTCTCATTGATTGAGACAGGTGGGTGTCCACCCCAAAGTGCTGCATATCATGATGACACTCACCTGTCTCGATCAATGACAAGATTTGAAATAGACAAGATGGCGGCATTCACATTGCTGGATTACTTCATGGAGAAAAACAAATATTTTATTTATTAATGGAGCATTTTCTAAATTCAAACGAACCCCCTGCAACTAGACATGGAAGTTTAGAAGATATGTGTTGTCTTTCAAGTCGGGAATTGAGGAAGTATCGCCAAGTAAAGGTTGGTCAAAAGTTCTCTGTGCTATACTTTACACTACCTACACACAAAAAAAAGGTGCTTTCTAGTACTTCAAAGGGTTCTTTGGCTGTCCCCATAGGAGAACCCTTTGAAGAACCCTTTTTGGTTCCAGGTAGAACCCTTTTGGATTCCATATAAAACCCTTTAGACAGAAAGTGGAAGCCAAAGTACTCTTTTGGAAGCCTTTTTTCTAAGTGTGTACTGTGTAACAGCTGTATGGAAGCATTCACCTATCACTGCCAATTCAAAGTTTAGCTATCTCTGACTGACATCTGCTCTCTTCTCCTCCTGGTAATTTCAATGTAAAAGGACCCATAAGCATCAACATGTGAAGTTATAAACCTAACCTCAGCTTTATGGTTGGCTTGGCCTTATAAAAGACCATGGTGGACCAATCGTTAGTAGACAAGGTCTAGGAATACTGACACAAGAATATGACAATGCAACATCCAAAATGCTTCACAGATACTACTGGTCATTTCTATGTAAAGCACCAACATAGGGAGCATATCAAATGAAAGCTAAGGCTCTATATTTAGGGGAAATTAAGGCATAGATATTTTTTAAACCTTTTTCCATCCAAAAAATTAGGAATAAGCAAAAACCTTTCATTTCAAAGATGGAAAAGGGGTCTTAAAAAGTCTACTAGAAAAAGCCTTAAAGGGTATTAGAAATACATCAAAACAGAATAATGTTGAAGAAAAACCCATGCCAAAATCAATATTTATATTTAGTTTTGCAGAAATGATTTGCCTTCTGTAAGTTTAAGAAATATGACCTAGTGTTTTGTCATTCTGTTACCAAAAACTCACATATCTTTAATATATTTCACATTTCTATCTGATGAGGAGGAAGGATTATGAAAGGTCACAGAAGTAACAAGTAAAGGTAGACCTACCAATAAGTTCGTGTTTTAACTGATAACAATTTAGTTGATTAGTTATTACGTGACTAAAACCCGTCACTCTGATACCAAATCTGTAACAGAGCGACCAAACAATTTGTAACAGAATGACCACAATTGAATTGGACACAATGGGAAAACATAATAGTAACAAACCACATTTGCAGTAGAGCACAGCACAGTACAGTAGAGCACAGTAAAGTAGAGTACAGTAAAGTTTTTAAAAAAAAGTAGAGTAGAGTTCAATAGAGATTATTATTTTTTTCTTCAGTAGGTTGAAGTTGAGTTGGGTTATGGATATATTTGATCAAGATGATCTTACAGATGATTTTACCATTATCCATTAGCCTTTACATATGCTTAAATCAGGGATTTTGATTATAAAATGTCATATTTTTACATTTTCAGGGAGAATTGGCCATGTATAGACCCATAAACTGAATTAGTGTAATAACTTAACAAATATTTAATGTCAATAGGTTTGTTTAGTTTCTCTTGCACAATGGCAGACCTGGTTTAGGCCTAAAGAAAGTGGGTAACAGGGCTGAGATTGGCAAGTAATAGGGATGAGGTGTATTGGCAAAGGAATTGAGTAACAAAAAGAGCGTTTAGAGCTAGGATATGGGTGTATCTGTACATGATTGTATCAGTAGTAGGGTATTGGCATGTGGGTGTTAGGGTTAGGGCTTAGGGTGACAGGGCTGGGGTGTGTGAGTAATTGGGTTTAGGTGTGTTGGTAAGTAGGCTGAGGTATACAGTGCTGTGAAAAAGTGTTTGCCCCTTTTCTGATTTTCTCTATTTTGTCGATTTTTTTTATACTGAATGTTATCAGATCTTCAACCAAAACCGGAGGGCACCGGAGTTTACAAATAACAAAGAAAATTGATACTTATTTTTTTATTTAATTAACAAAGTTATGCAACACCCCATTCCTCTGTATGAAAAAGTAATTGCCCCCTTATAGTCAATAACTGGCTGTGCCACCTTTAGCTGCAATGACTGCAACCAAATGCTTCCTGTAGTTGTTGATCAGACTCTCACATCGCTGTGGATGAATTTTGGCCCACTCTTGCATGCAGAACGGCTTTAACACAGCAACATTTGTAGGTTTTCAAGCATGAACTGCTCGGTTCAAGTCCTGCCACAAGATCTCAACTTGGATTAGGTCTGGACTTTCACTTTATCTAATATTAGGTTTTGGTTGAAGATCGTGACCGAGAATAAACATACTTTTTTGTACATACTTTAAAAACGTATTTTTAAGCAATATGGATTACATGTTAGGGTTACTAATGGCATAAGATCTGCATAGTGGCATGCTTCCCATTCGAAACAGTTTGTGCATATATAATATATAAAAATGTTGCGGTTTTTGTTTGTTTTGGAGTTTGGCAGAGGTTTTTCTGGCAATTCGTGCACACAAAAAAAATTATTGAGGCAAGTCGAGGTTCAGTAGCCAAAGTCTACGCCCCTTTATCAGTGATTGGTCAACAGTACTACTCCTAGTAGGAGTGGGAAGTATGGACTGTATTATTCAATTAAGTGTTTCTTGTCATTCAACGAGAGAGATAGTTTTCATACTAATTTTTCCACTTAAGAAATACTGCACCAAACATCTTAGTTAGATGTAAAATTGCACGACTAAGACCTCCTTGGCAAAAACATCAAAATTAAAGACAGATTTCTTGATTTATCGTAAATTAATTCAGACTTTTTGAGGAAGTGTTTCTGGCTATATTGTTGCTACAGTGGCTCAAGAGGGACAAACAACAGTAATATGGCCACCTTTTCTTGTTTTTTGAAGAGAAGTTCTTTAGGGAATATTCGCCTAGCTGAGTTCTGCTAGGAGCAAACTGAACCTATGTCTGCAGACGCCTTTAGGACTGTGTGTGCACACATTGCCTTATGCTCATGGAACTAGAGATGGGAATTATGATATCATGCTTCTGACCCAATCCTATATATAAATATTGTTGTTGTTTTAGAAAACAGATTGTTTTTGTTTAATTTGATATATATATTTTTTTTTACTAATTCGAAAGATTCACTGCCCATGGGTTTATGTTGAAAACGTACACAGCGCAAATGCAATGCAATTTTGTTTGCTATTTCTGGAGAAGTGCAAATATGAACTGTAAATTAATTCCATGATGTTTCTCTTTATATTGGATCTTTGTCCAGCTCATGTGAAAGGTTTGGATGTGTCTGTTTTATACGCCCACACTGTATTTAGACATAGCCTATTTAAAGCATGTTGTTTCATTTTTATTCGATTTTGATTAAAATTATACACTCTCTTTTTAGGCCTCATCAACAGCCTAGTAAATGTAAATTTGCTTATTGACTATGTTTGGCATGTTCATGTCCAGACTGCAATTTACAGCAGGCCTAGGCCCTATATCAGTGTGAATTCTATCAGATTAGATGTTGATCCATCAATGCATGTTAAAGGGAGTTTTTCCGATCGTCTAGCATCTATATTTAACAATGTACAGTATTTCGTTAGCCTGCCCCAGTGCATGGGGCAGGCTAACAAACTAACATTCGAATTGGACTTGATGACAACGCAATACATAAAAGACCGGAAATACACAACTTGAAGCAATCACATATTTATCCATGGAGCACGTTCTGATTGGCCAGTGAGGTGTCAAGCCTCGAAAACACCCAGAACCACCGCCAGCTACTGTACCCATAATTCCAGTTGTGAAAGTAGCAAAAATATTTGACACACCCCGAACCTATTAACCTATAGTACAATCGCCAGCGCTAAGATTTACCATTGCGTTAGATTTGTTAAAACATGTCATATCACAGCTGACACCCAATTCTTTCTGCAAACATGTTTGAATCTTAATTCGGATTAGATATTTAGATATTTATGGTCACATAAATCTGAGGGAGATTTTACTGTCATTCTGCTACCAAACTTTGCATCTGCACTGTTCATCAAGTAATTGCGTTTTAGTACAATTTTCAGAGGCAATTGTTAAAAGAACTTTTCTGCATATAGGTGTATGGTTTGTTTTACACATTTTTCACAATTTAAAGTAAAAAAGTGAGTCTCAGCATCACTGTTACCATGGAATTGCCCTTCTCCTCCGCCTACTCCAAAGCTGCGTTCGGAACCAAGTGGGAAGTGGCAATTTACCACATACTGTACGACTGGGGAAAATCTACTTGAACCACCCCCAACTGGTAATTACTAGTGGGAAACTCGTCCATCATCCTGAGCTCCTACATGCTGACCTCTGACATGACCTACTAAGTAAATGACCTCGATAACAGCATTTTCAGCAAATGCAACAAAACATTATTTATAAAAGCAATTTATTAATATGTTTTTTAACACTATAATTTGTTTACAAGAGAGATAGCTGTACTTTTAGTTTATGGTTTACACAGCGTGTTAGCCATTAGCCAATCTGGGTTTCTCAACGAGTTCAAAGCGCATGAATGCATCCAACTGGTGAATTCCCACCTCTAACTTGGTTACGAACGCAGCATAATACACTGGAAAGGCCCTGGAGTCTGCGATTTGACTAAGTAAGTGTTGAAAATTTGAAACTTAAAGCAGATAAAAAATATGGATAGGGGAAATTTGGAAATTACAGCAACAGCAATTCAAGACAATTTGTAACACTGAGCATTGAGGCTGATAGAGAAGGCTACAGAAATCTATAGTTAATCGCTGAGTTCTGCCCTTCCGTTTTCTCATATGAAAATTAATAACCAAGTTGACTCACATTAAAGCTTAAACACTGTGTGCCTCAAACACCACACACTCTCTAGACAAGAGAAAACAATGTCCCTGTGTGTGCATTCATTAGTCTATTTTAAAAACAAAAGATTGAAACAACTCTGCTGTTATAGTGCCCCCTAGTGAGAATGCATAGTATAACAACAGTACATTGGTTTGGCGTCATGGAGCTGAGTCACGCAGTCTGCCTCTGACAGGTCCAAACATCATCACATGAAGACAGAAATATAGCGTTGTCTATTTACCAAGCTGTATGCAGTGTTTGATACTGCTCCACTAGGACTTTTCTCGTTGTGTCTTATCGGTGTTTTCTTTACACATAAAACATTAAAGGCCTAAATCATGAGAGAAAACCACCCGGTCCAAAATGTCTCCCGTGGGTCTTCCCATTGTAAAATATGACCTGACAAAGTACTATGAGAAAACAGATGTGGGAAACAAATGGTTGATTTAAAGGAGTGATAACCAATAGAATAACTGGCTTGTTGGTACTCTATATGGTGAGAGGTAATATTAGAGGCATTAGTAGGCAAAAGACCATGTCCTTCTAGTAAATGTGTGGGTTTAATTAGTGTTCCGCGTTGCCACTGTCTAACAGACGTAAAAAAAGAACGATAGCAAAAATAATTTCATACTCCACATTTAGGGGGGCCAAAATTGTTGTCACAGGGGCTCTGGCACCCCCCACCGAGCCGCTAGTGCCCTATGGGACTCCCAACCATGGTCAGATGTGATACAGCCTGGATTCGAACCAGGGACAGTAGTGACACAGATGCAATGCCTTAGACCATTGTGCCACTCAGGCCTAAAGTTTGTCCCAAAAAGCTGCAAATCATTCTCAAACTGCACCCATATTTACTAGAACAATAGACCATGTCTTGTACAATAAGCAGTTGACTTGCTATTTTTAAACACAGCAATATTGGCCAAATTATCATAGGTTTATCAAACTATTGTATGGTCCCTTAATTTTGTATTCATTGGTATGCCATTGCAAACACTTTTCACAAATAATTGTACCCCATGAAACAAGATAACAATTTCAAATATTTATTTAAAAAAAATATCCCCCACTCTCCATTTTGAGTTGGTAGCCCAGTGTCAATCCTAACATGGCTTTAAGCAGACTTGCTCCATAACACCAGTCATCTGACAACCAGGTAGAGCAGTACTTCTTTCCATTGTAGTTTAAATAAAATCTAAGTAGTATTACAGCTTTAGAAAATTATGCATATTATCAACTTTTTTTGTTAAAGGAAGCACAACCTCGTACACAGGAGATGGGGCTGCGATGTTCAGAACTTCAGCCGCACTCTGCTGTAACCTTGATGCAGGCATCCCCACAATACATTGGAACCGCAGTTAAAAGCTTCTCCCTGAACACCACCCCCCCAAATCTCACACCACCACAGGATACCGCATGTGGCGGTTGATCATTTTATTGAAACTCGTACAAAACAAGTGTTACATGGAATTGTGCCCTTCACATGGCAAACGAAAACATTTAAATGAAAAAACTAAACCACCACTCATCCCGCATCTGTCAAGCCATTTGTCCATGTTTGCACTGGACTGCTCCCGTATGAGGGGGGAGTTAAACTGGTAGTAAAGTGTCTCAATTCAGAGGTATTCATCATTAGCTTAAAGGGGCTGCGGTGATTGCAGCACAGGGGGAGGGAAGTATCAGGACCAGGGGAGAGGGGGCTGCAGGAAGCTTCTAGAATCCGTGGACCTTGAGCTGCTCCTCTTTCGCCAGGCCAATCTGGAAATGGGATGAGGGGAGAAGAGACATTACACAAAATAACTTGAACTCCAGTCACAGAACTTTTGCTACCATCACAGCTGGACTATTTACAAACAGGGGCTTTTCTATGAGCGTCTTCTGTAGGGGCCCATGACATATACTCCACACTTGTGTGTACTAAGTGCAATAGCAGGGACAAGAGTCAAACCCCTACCTCAATCAGAAAAGTGCAGATATTCTTGCGCTGGTCACCTTGCAGCTGAATCACTTCCCCATACTCTGGGTGCTCAATCACTGTCCCATTGCAGGCAAATTTCTGTTGACAAAGCAGAACTATTCAAAGGGCCAGTAGAACACAACATTGATCTTGCTTAGTAAACCAACAAGTGTCTGCCTCAACTCCCTGCCATAACATACCTTCTTAAAGGCCTTGACTAACTTCTTCTTATCATAGTCGGTGGCTATGCCCTGGACCGTGGTCAGAGTCTTCCTGCCGTTACGCTGCTGGATTCTTATGTGGATGTAGTCGTCAGTCCCAGATGGGAGCCTGTCATTACCCTTAGTTGCATCAGCAAAGGGGTCTGTGGGGAGAACACGATTTAAAAAACAAATCACTACTTAATGCAACAAAAATTCAAAACAAACATTAAAAATAAAAGGAAGCAACCTAAAGTAATAGCTAAAATGGCAGTGGTCTGTTTGACCTAGCTAACAAAAGATCGAGGCCGATGAACTGGTGACGTAACGTCTTAGCCACGAGGCTCAGGACCAAGCAAAACCTTGCGCAGACGCTCGTCAGTACATTACCTGGAAAATAAGATTTTAGAAAAATGGTCCCACCAAGATTGGGTGGCTCATCTGCGCAAACCTAAATTTATCCGGAATTGAGGTTAGTGACATGGAAGAAAGCAAAACGCCCCAGTCCAGATCATTACGCCAAAACAAGCAATTTTCGTAAAGTCATGAATGTTGGAGAAGCACAATTTAGCGGGACTATTGTATCTGGCTATTTACCCTTAAAATGGTTTACGTTTCACCCCAAAGCCCTTCCCGACAAAGTCGTATTACAGACAGATTGGGGCAAACACCTACATTTATACCATGTCCATTGTTGATAGCTACAGACAGTAAGAACGAGTTACTCTCCGGAATCGGTAACGTTATCGTACATCGAGCAATGCATCTACAATAGACTAGTTTGATATACCGGCTACAAATCCGTGTTGGGGCCTAAACAAGGAAATTAACTTGGGCCTAGTTGAAGTCTGATGGATGTTAGCCAACGAACGTCAGCAAAAAATGTAATGTTATTATAAACGTACTTCTAATCGGGAGGAAATGTTCTCTATAACTAACCAGATGTTTCATGAACATTACAATCAAAACGTTAGCTATATTTAGTTGGAACGTCGTCAAAATGTTTGCAAATGCTAGCTAACGTTAGCAAGCGCCCTTCCCCCACTTTTCCGACCCCGCGTTAGCGGAGATGGTTGAAATGTCTTACCGAAAGTTTGGAGGTTCTGGATAGCGGACATACGATAAGATTTCCTTTCCTTTCGGATAATAACTGATTAGCGATCGACTGGTCTAGTTTATTTGTTTTTTTTGTTGTTCTTTGAATCTTCCTTTTCACCGAGACGACGTTTTTGTCTGCTGAAATGCTCTCACAAAATGGAGATTGTTTAGCTTGCAAAGTGGAAAACAACCCTTTATAGCGCCTCCCCGAACGTAGGGACGTGCACCACGCCACACCCTATTTTACTGGAAAAATTACGTAATTATCTTGGTATTTCAGAGGGGAAAATACCAACAACACCTGAAACCTAGACAACATAAAAATTATAGCACCAAATATCTACATTCGTTAATAAAGCTATGTAATGCGTAGATAACACAATGGTCAGTGGTACATTATTCAATTTTAGGAAATATATTGAAAACTCAGATACTTCGGTTTTTACCGAATAACAAAAGGCTTCTCCTTTCATCTTAGGTGGTGGGCCGAAGCCGATAAACGTGAAGTTGATCGATCCCCCCTCTAGAGAGTTGCTGTTTTTTTGTTGATGACAGGAAAACATTCTTATGATGACTATAAAATGTGTTGGCACCTTTAATTCATGCACCCTTTCTCATAAAAGTACATTTCAACACCCCTCTTGATGAAGGCAGCCAATGATCTGCTTCTATCTAAAATGTAAATACGGCGTCGCTTGAAAACTCGAGCTGCTGTTCGTCTGTCTGGGACCGTGCTATCTGGGATCCATGGGACGTCCATACACTAACCCGGGGGGGACGTCCCAAGGATCCCGGATAGAAAGGGCCGTGTGTGATGAACTCACAAAGACTGAAAGAAGGAAAATGTCTGTTTTGGAGTGTACTTAAAATATGCAGCATGCAAATCCGAATTGTCTTGATTGCATGAATAGGTATCTCCGTTGACCATATTTAGCCAATTTATTGAAAGCTAGCCAATATCAGTTTGACTAACCTAACCTGCTACTGTAAATGTAGATGTGCCTGCTGAGGCTTGTTTCATTAGCTCTCTCTGTCAGTGAATACATGTTTTAATCATGATTTGGCATGATTATGGGGTGGTTTTGCAGACACAGATTAAGCCTAATCCTAGACTAAATTGGACATTTAAACTAGACTAACTGAAATGGCATTTTTCAGACATGGTTTAAAATAGTCTCAGAGTTGCTCTAGTCTAGATTTAAAAAGTCTGATTTCCAGAAGGACGATTAGAGTAAATCTAGATTTAAGTGAAGGCTTAAATTAAACCTGTCCAGAGGCTGGTTTAACTTCAGATTAATGGATGTTGACCTTGGAAATGGAGTAAAATGGGTTACCTGGACTATTTCAATGATGATCAAAGAGAACCACCAAGGCCAGACAGACACTGGCGGTTCTGGGGGGGGGGCCAGGGGGGGCCAGTGCCCCTGTGACAACAATTTTGGACCCCCTTGTGGCCCCCCTAAATGTGGAATATGAAATAATTTTTGCATAACTAATTTTTGCTATCGTTCTTTTTTTACATCCGTTATTAGACAGTGGCAACGTGGAACACTAATTAAACCCACACATTTACTAGAGGGACATGGTCTTTTGCCTACTAATGCCTGCAATGAAGTGAAGAAAATGATATGACAACAATAACGTCTAATGTAACTGGCCCCTCTAACAGTACAACTGGCCCCAGCTTGGTCCCCCCAGTTGAAAGGGTCTAGAACCTCCACTGCAGACAGAAGGGCAGTTATAGACAGGAGCAACCCACTGAATGATTTTGATGAAAGCAAATTTCCATGACTGTTTCCTTGTGTACAAAGAAAATGCAGCTGACATCATTTGTTTGCTTGAGCCAAGGATTTCATCTGACATTCTTAGGGGAAAGCCCATTCCTCCTTCCCTACAAGTACTGATCAACTTGAGGTTTTTGGCATCTGCAACCTTCCTCGTGAAACAGGAGATTTCTGTGCTGTAAGTGAACTGACTGTATCGAGAATAGTCCACAAAGTCTGCAATGCTATATGTAACTGAAAAAAATGTCATCAAGTTCCGTGATGCTGCTGCCCAAGCCAACTACAAGGTATGGTTATATGAATATGGGAACTTGCCTGGAGTCATTGGCTGTATAGATGGATGTCATATTCCCGTCAAGTGTCCCCCTGCAGCAGATGCTGAGGAGTACAGGAATCCTAAAAACTGGTTCTTAATAAATGTACAAAGTGTGTACTCCCAATTTGCAGTTCTCCAACATTGTTGCACATTGGAAATGTATGACTCATGACTCAAGGATTTTCCGAAACTGTATGATAAGCTTGAAGGAGGACAACATAGTGGAATCATACTTGGTGACAGTGGGTATGCACAGAACAAATTATTGTTCCCCCCTATCTTCATGCAATAGGACCTGAGCAACAACTGTACAACCCAGCTCATATCCGCACCAGAGGTGTAGTGGAGCGCATGTTTGGTGTATGGAAGAGTCCTTTCCAGTGTCTCAGAAACACATTGCGCTTTCAACCAAGAAGATGCTGCATTGTCATAATTCAAACAGCAACGCTTCACAATTACCTCAAACAGCGTGGCTGCCCAGATCCTCACATTGAAGATGAGGATGACCCAAATGTTCCCATGGTTGAGGCAGACACTGACAGAAATGGACAAGCCTGCAGAGATGCTTTTGCTATGCAGGACTTCTCACAACAAAGATAGCTCAAGTGATTGAAGCAAACATTAGCCAATATTGGGACCATGAACTGGTGCTGGTTCGAGAATAACATTGGCACTGCTGCTGCTTCATGTTTCTCTCCTTCATAGTCAACTCAACATGAAGGATTTGCATCGTCATATCATGCTCTTCTTTTAAATACATTAGTTTGCGCTCATGAAACGAATGTATTTAGCACCAGTTTCTCATGCATGCTCAGCCTCTGTCTTTGTCCTCCGGCCCATGTTAGTGACACAATCTTCCCTCCTGGCTGCTGTAGATGTAGCGGGCTGACCATCACCCTGTCTTATCCCCTCCAAGCTACAGTGATCATCTGACTATAGAAAGTGATTACATTGCTGCATTAAATAACATTATTTCTTCAAGAGTTGAATTCATTACATCATTTGTATTATAGAAGTGCAAGAGATGACTGACAATGTTAAATATTCCCTGCAGTCCAGGGATGGCACATGTTGAATGAATGTGGCCTACCAAATGTGGATTGGAACGGTCCCCCATCTGAACTGTCCAAATGGTGATCATCTTGGATATCTTCCAGGGGTTGCTGGCTATCAATGATCCCGTTCAACAAATCCCCCAGCTCATCTGTCTCTGGTCTTACCAGTCTTAAAACGCTCCCCACGAGCAACAACATTTGTCTTCTTTAAGTTGATTTTTATGTTTTTCCACAGCCCCTTAGAAAGACAAGACAATATAGAAATGATATTAGTAAATATGTATGATATTGTGTGTTACATTTCTGTCTCACAAATACATTTAGGCCCTACTCTGTTGTGCTACACAAGAAAACTAACATTTCAAAGTGACTCTGATTTGTAAAAGTGGGCAAACAATAAATAAAGTATCTTACCTGAAGTTGTTGTAGGGTCCTTTCGTTAACTTTTTTATTTGAGTTGAATTGATGAATCATGCTATTTGTTCTCGATAATTGGGTGGTCTGACACATATCACTTCAAGAGGGTTTTTTCAATGTCACTGAAATTCTTTGAACGTTTTCTTTTACCTCCGTTCATTGTTTGGTTTAGGTGACTTGCTCCAATTCCACATAATGCTTATGTATTAGTGTCCCATCCCTGGTTTTTGAAGCATCCTCAGGTCAGCACCAAGTGCACATCGTTAATCTAACCAGGCATCCCGTCAATAAAATATTGACGGAGGCGAGGAAGGGAGTTTAGATGGCTAACTAAAAGGCAGCATTCCCCAAGTGAGGATGGCTTTCACTTCAGGAGTGATGAATTCATTAACTTCTTTGACGAAAAGATCATGATCATTAGAAAGCAAATTACGGACCCCTCTTTAAATGTACTTATTTCTCCAAAGTTCAGTTGTCCTGAGTCTGCACAGAACTGCCAGGACCTAGGATCAAGTTTTTAAATCCTGTATCTCTTGACACATTCATGAAAAAATATCATGGCCTCTAAACCTTCAAGCTGCATACTGGACCATATTCGAACTAAACTACTGAAAGAGTTACAGTGAGGAAAAAAAGTTTTTGATCCCCTGCTGATTTTGTACGTTTGCCCACTGACAAAGAAATGATAAGTCTATAATTTTAATGGTAGGTTTATTTGAACAGTGAGAGACAGAATAACAACAAAAAAATCCAGAAAAACGCATGTGAAAAATTTTATAAATTGATTTGCATTTTAATGAGGGAAATAAGTATTTGACCCCCTCTCAATCAGAAAGATTTCTGGCACCCAGGTGTCTTTTATACAGGTAACGAGCTGAGATTAGGAGCACACTCTTAAACCTGGAATGGGCTACAAGACCATCGCCAAGCAGCTTGGTGAGAAGGTGACAACAGTTGTTGCGATTATTCGCAAATGGAAGAAACACAAAAGAACTGTCAATCTCCCTCGGCCTGGGGCTCCATGCAAGATCTCACCTCGTGGAGTTGCAATGATCATGAGAACGGTGAGGAATCAGCCCAGAACTACACGGGAGGATCTTGTCAATGATCTCAAGGCAGCTGGGACCATAGTCACCAAGAAAACAATTGGTAACACACTAAGCCGTGAAGGACTGAAATCCTGCAGCGCCTGCAAGGTCCCCCTGCTCAAGAAAGCACATATACATGCCCGNCACCGTCAAACATGGAGGTGGAAACATTATGCTTTGGGGGTGTTTTTCTGCTAAGGGGACAGGACAACTTCACTGCATCAAAGGGATGATGGACGGGGCCATGTACCATCAAATCCTGGGTGAGAACCTCCTTCCCTCAGCCAGGGCATTGAAAATGGGTCGTGGATGGGTATTCCAGCATGACAATGACCCAAAACACACGGCCAAGGCAACAAAGGAGTGGCTCAAGAAGAAGCACATTAAGGTCCTGGAGTGGCCTAGCCAGTCTCCAGACCTTAATCCCATAGAAAATCTGTGGAGGGAGCTGAAGGTTCGAGTTGCCAAACGTCAATGACTTGGAGAAGATCTGCAAAGAGGAATGGGACAAAATCTCTCCTGAGATGTGTGCAAACCTGGTGGCCAACTACAAGAAACGTCTGACCTCTGTGATTGCCAACAAGGGTTTTGCCACCAAGTACTAAGTCATATTTTGCAGAGGGGTCAAATACTTATTTCCCTCATTAAAATGCAAATCAATTTATAAAATTTTTCACATGCTTTTTTCTGGATTTTTTTTGTTATTCTGTCTCTCACTGTTCAAATAAACCTACCATTAAAATTATAGACTGATCATTTCTTTGTCAGTGGGCAAACGTACAAAATCAGCAGGGGATCAAATACTTTTTCCCCCTCACTGTACTTCCTGTGCTTTCCCCTCCTATGTTGAACATAATAAATTACTCCCTATCCTCAGGATGTGTACCAAACTCACCAACTGTAGCAGTAATAAAGCCACTCTTGAGAAAGGTAAACCTTGACCCGGAAAATGCAAAAAACAATCAGCCTATATCGAATCTCCCATTCCTCTCAACATAAAAAAAAAACTCACTACCTTCCTGAAGACAAATAATGCATACGAAACGCTTCAGTCTAGTTTTAGAGCCCATCATAGCACAGAGACTGCACTCGTGAAGGTGGTAAATTACCTTTTAATAGAATCAGACCAAGGCGCTGCATCTGTCCTTAGTGCTGCTTTTGACACCATTGATCACCACATAATTTTGGAGAGATTGGAAACCCAAATTGGTCTACACGGACAAGTTCTTGCCTGGTTTAGATCTTATCTGTCGGAAAGATATCAGTTTGTCACTGTGGACGGTTTGTCCTCTGACAAATCAATTGTAAGTTTCAGTGTTCCTCAAGGTTTCCGTTTAAGGACCAATATTGTTTTCACTATATATTCTACCTCTTGGTGATGTCATTCGGAAACACAATGTCGACTTTCACTGCTATGCGGATGACACACAGCTGTACATTTCGATGAAACATGGTGAAGCCCCAAAACTGCCCACCCTGGAAGCCTTTGTTTCAGACATAAGAAAGTGGATGGCGCCAAATGTTTTGCTTTTAAACTCGGACAAAACAGAGATGCTAGTTATAGGTCCCAAGAAACAAAGAGATCTGCTGTTGGATCTGACAATTAATCTTGATGGTTGTACAGTCGTCTCAAATTAAGCTGTGAAGTACCTCAGCGTTACTCTGAACCCTGTGCTCCCTTTTGACGAACATTATCAAGAATATTTCAAGGACATCTTTTTTCCATCTTTGTAACATTTCAAAAATCGGAAACCTTTTGTCCAAAAATGATGCAGAAAAGCTAATCCATACATTTGTCACTTCTAGATTAGACTACTGCAATGCTCAACTCTCCAGCTACCCGGAAAAAGCACTAAATAAACATCAGTTAGTGCTAAACACGGCTGCTAGAATCTTGACCAGAACCAAAAGATTTCACCATATTACTCCAGTGCTAGCCTCTTTACACTGGCTTCCTGTTAAGGCTAGGGCTGATTTCAAGGTTTTACTGCTAACCTACAAAGCATTACATGGGCTTGCTCCTACTTATCTCTCCAATTTGGTCCTGCCGTACATACCTACACGTACGCTACAGTCACAAGACGCAGGCCTCCTTATTGTCCCTATAATTTCTCCTATAGATCTCCATTTTTATGCAATGGTCTGCCTATCCATGTGAGAGACGTAGACTCGGTCTCGACCTTTAACCTCTCAGGGATCATTGGGGCGCTAGCGCCCCACTCTCTCCACCAGGATTCTCTGCCTCTGACCCTATTACGGGGGCTGAGTCACTGGCTTACTAGTGCTCTTCCATGCCGTCCCTAGGAGGGGTGCGTCACTTGAGTCGGTTGAGTCACTGACATGATCTTCCTGTCCGGTTTTGGCCCCCTTAACTCAGCCTTGTCTCAGGGTATTAAGTTGGTGGTATTTGTGACATCTGCTGGGGCGGCAGGGTAGCCTAGTGGTTAGAGCGTTGGACTAGTAACCGAAAGGTTGCGAGTTGAAATCCCCGAGCTGACAAGGTACAAATCTGTCATTCTGCCCCTGAATAGGCAGTTAACCCACTGTTCCTAGGCTGTCATTGAAAATAAGAATTTGTGTTAAGAACTGACTTGCCTAGTAAAATAAAGGTTAAAAAATGTAAAAAGGGCTATATAAATACATTTGATTGATTGATTGAGATGGCGGAAGCAGAAGTTTTGTCTGAAGATGAAAGCGCATCGAGTACAGTTAGTGAGGAAGATGAGTGGACAACAGTGAAGTCCAAGATTGGAACGAAAAGGGCAAAAACTATTGTGGGAAATGAGTCTGATGAACCATTGCTTGTTGGAGGTATGTTTTTTGGTTAAGGATGTTCATTTGGGAAACCCTTTTGAAGTCACAAGGATGGTGAAGAAGGCGTTGGGAAAAGTGGACGCAGTCAAAGTAACCAGGAATGGTATGGTGTTGATATCGTGTGTATCCAAAGAGCAAAAGGAGTGTGCATTGTGGCTGGCAAAATTATCGACTCATGAAGTGGATAGCTTTGATTTTTGTACCAGTGTTCTCTCTGGTGTCCTGTTGGACATTGATAATCAATATCTTGGGCAAAAAAATCCAGGAGTAGTCGTGCACATCGCTTGACCCGTATTGTCTGTATTATCTGTAATGTTGATGTTTCATAAAGAGTATCTACCACCCTATGTAAAGCTGGGATATAAAATATACGCCGTAAGAGCGTTCGTGCAAAACCTAATGCAATTCAAGAAGTGTAAAAAGTTTGTCCACGTGTCAAGTGTTTGCAGACGGAAGGAATATGTTATTGAAGAGTCTTTGAATGTAAAATGTTGCAACTGTGGTGGGGATCATATTCCTGAATTCCCTAAGTGCCCTGTTAGAGTGAAAGAGGTTGAGGTGTCAAGGATCAGCACTGAACAGCAAATCTCCCATGTGGAGGCAGTGAAGAGAGTTGAAGGGGATAAGAGGCCACAGTTCTGCAGAAGATATGGTGGTGGATGCGTCGCAACCAGTTGCAAATATTATACATCAATCAAGTGATCTGTATACACTTATTGTGAAGAAAATGGATTTTTAAGCATTTATAGCCAGTTATTAATTGTGTCATTGTATCTTTAGCCGAGAACTTTTTGGGCCTCCAAGATTTAACCGCAGAAGCATTGCAAGGATAACTGTCGCCAGAAAATGTCCTGCCCTCACAATTTTTTAAATATAGAGACTCGTTCCGAACGGACCAGTGGCATCTAGAACCGTTTGGTATAGATCTGGTTGGATCCAATTAGCAATCTAATTAGCATAATAAACACATTCCCATAAAAATCTGTCAGTTTAAGCTAGAGATATTCATTTTTCGTCTCAATCCACCTGTCGCACTTCAGCATCTGCGGTGAAAGGTGACAGAGCTAGAGCGGTGTTTGTCAGACCATGAAACATCCCGAAAAAAGGTCTTCTCACAAAATCGTCTGTAGCGTCCGAACGGTTTGTTCTACGACCCCCACAAACGTCTTGGGACTAGTCTGAAGTTGGAATAGCTAATCTGCCAACTTCTGTCAGTAACGTCCAAACAGTTTGGGCTACATATGACCCTCTGTGGAAAGGTGAGTCTCACGAACACGTTGTATTGCTCTAGGACGCCCATAGGCCTCATAAGACTCGTCTGAAGGTCCCCCGGTACCAGTTGTAATAATTAATGGAAGTACTTAATGGAGACTGTTTAGTGACAACATGAATGAAATCAGTGAGTCCTGCCTTGATGACTGTATTAGCTTTACAACATTTGTCCTATAGATTTTTGTAGTCTTAAATTATTACTTGGAATAATGATAGCTAAAGCTCCCTGTCTTGGAATGACATGCTAGTAGTGACAAAGCTATCTGCTTGTTGTAGCTAGCTAGCTACATTGCTAAGGTTGCTGCGTTCTAAGTAAAGTTGGGAGGTATTTTAAAGCTTGATGGTATCAAGCTCTATAACTAAATAGATTACAAATATAAAACATTCTTTACCTCATAGCAGTGAGTCAGACGGAGATCACTCTCGAGCTGTCGCCAGCTGTGTTTAGTACCTTAGGTATAGAGGACGAGATCAGCAGAGATGGTACCTGTAGGCCGTCATTGTAAATAAGAATTTGTTCTTAACTGACTTGCCTAGGTAAATAAAGGTTAAATAACAAATTAAAAAAATAAAAACCTGGATAGCAGTTTTTTTTCATGACAATATAATTTCCTCAATCAAAGTTTGTACCAACAGATGTAGTCAACTGAATAGCCTATAATTATAGAACATACCTCTTCCCATTGCAACGTCTGCCTATGCCCACACATATTATCTCAATAAATTGTATTTTCTAATACCTTCAAACACCAAGTTAGGCATAGGCTACTTAATTTAAAAAAAGGCCATCATCACTGTCAATTGTGAATGATAATTCTTCATGTTTTACCGGTGACATGTACAAACTGCATCTCCATGCCAATCATTTGATTAATCGCAATCAGTTTCATGGAAATATGCATTTAGATCTTCTTGAATGACTGTTTCGTGAGCGAATTATAGCAGGTGGCGTTAACAAACTATTAGCCTTTCTTGTATTTTGTTTCAATCAAAGCATATAGCCTGCGCTCTGTTGAGTTTTGACGAATTATAATGAAATAAAAAAATACTCCGCTTCAGCTAACCATCATCAAATCTGAGGAGGTGTTTTTGATGTAACAGTAACGTTATAGGCCTCCTATGCTTTGGTATTATATTCGGTTCTGTTATGTAAAATGCAAATGAATCATTATGCGATCTTCTTAGACACTGGGAGTAGATGAGCATGTTTTGAGCTCAAAGCTAGAGCTGCATGTAGCCACCTGTGCACATTTGTTCATATTCTTTGCTAGTTAGTAAGTTATTAGCCCAGTTAAAACTAATTTCTATTCAACAATGGGAGAGTGGTTGCTTCCTACAAGAGCACAGAATGTGTGCATTTCTAGCCATCGTTGAAAAGCAAGTCAGGTTAATAGCTTTTTTTGTGTTAGAGGTAGTGTCGTATTTTGAGACGGTCTTGAATAAGCTAAAGAGCCAATGGGAAGAGGGTAACATAATTTGTATGAGTTTCTGTAATAATGGTATGGGAATATTAATGAATTTTATGAAGTGGTTTCTTGCATCAAACAACACAACATTTTCAGTCACCTTGTCTGAATGACAAATGAATAAACAGGTTAATGTCAAGCTCTGCACGTTTTTTTCAAGTCTCATGTAGGCTTACAATGAACCACACATTGGTTGCTGCTGTAGGCTGAACAATAGAAGAGCTATTTCCATGTTAAAATGTTATGGGATGCATTTTCTCAGGGTTTTTTTAAAAATGGAAGGCCACTCTTGTAGGCCTACATTATGATCAAATGGCAACAGTAGGCTACTTGGCCACTGTTAAAACTGTAACTTAAAGCAGGTACAGCCTCAGTGTTCACAGTAAATGCACACTACCTATGACTTTATTTATTTCCCCTTTATTTAACCAGGTAGGCCAGTTGAGAACAAGTTCTCATTTACAACTGCGACCTGGCCAAGATAAAGCAAAGCAGTGCGACACAAACAACAACAGAGTTACACATGGAATAAACAAATGTACAGTCAATAACACAGTAGAAAAGTCTATATACAGTGTGTGCAAATGAAGTAAGATTAGGGAGGTAAGGCAACAAATAGGCCATAGTGGTGAAATAATTACAATTGAGCAATTAAACACTGGAGTGATAGACTATGTGGTATAGCTATTTGTAGGCTATGGCCTGCTCATTTTCTGTTCTACCTGCTCATGAATTACACCCACCTGATGTCCCAAGTCTAAATCCATCCCTGATTAAAGGGGAAGAATGAAAAAAGCGCAGTGGAACTGGCTTTGAGGCCCAGAGTTGAGTTTGAGGGCTATAGCCTAATGTAAATACAAATATTTATAGCTTAATATCATTGCAATGTTTGCGAGGAGAGCTTTATTGCGAGTAGGCATTTGTACACATTGTATTGTGTAGCTTACATGCTGTATCATAAATCAACTTTGATTTTCTTGAACACATGGTTACAATATATCCTATTACAGAATAAAATAAAACAGAGGTGAACTATTCATAGAATGTATTTGCATGGATTAAACATGCTATCAAATCAATTGACCAAGTCGTGAACATAAAAATCTTTACTATGTAGAAATTCAGAAAAATCATTTTAAAACAGGCATAAAATCAAGCTTTTGGTGTTGTGTATTCATGCATCTCAATAAACTGTAATCTAAATGCATTATTACCTCCAACTTGGCCCAATTCACATTTCCAATAGCCCACCCTGATATACGAAGGCAGAATGGGCCCTGCATCTCAAACAATAGCCAATGTAGGCTAAATATCCCAAGCAGAGATACAGCAACTTCTAGAGAGTCAGGCTCCTCTGGTTGTTTGGATGTCCTTGGCAGAACGGTGTCGCCGTAACCAAGTGGTCACATATCGTTCTGGGTTCCAATGCGCAAGAGGAGTCCGTATAATTTTATTTATAAAGGCAAGACACACAGTGAATTTAGATTTTTTTTTTCAACGTTCTGATTGGCTAAAGTGGTCAAGCCTCAGACAGGCTTCCGTAGTACACACACGTAGAAATAGTTCATCATTCTCGCCACCAGAGAGAAGACGGAGAAAAAAACACAATTTTATACTTCTTTCAACTTTAATCTTCTATACACATATTTATTTGGTTTATCATTCTATCGTTTTTCATGGAATTTTTGTGGAAATTAAATATATTTTATTTTGAATTTAGTATAATTCATTTTCCAGAAATAATTTTACCAGCTCTGTGTATTCTCAAATTGAAAAAAGTGAGGGAGCGCCGCTCCGCCGTGCTCAGGCAGCACTACACCCCTGCTGTATAATACACCATTTATGACTGGTTTACTGTTTAGTACTTGGCAGTGTTTGCCTGTCCAGCTATTGAAAATAAAAGTATGTTGAAAAAATTAAGAATTGAGATTGGCAACAAATGGACATTTGTTCACAAGAAATAAATATACACAATATTTAAAAACCTCCCTCGCCAGAGACCGATAAAAAAAAGTACTTTGTTTTATTTAGTTACAACATTCACCGCTCCCGGCTGTATAGCAATCAATTACTTTGGCGTCACCCGGCTGTGCAAAACGTGCACACCCAAAGGTTTTGGCCTCTGCTCAGACGTTGCTGACGCATGCCAGTTCTTACAACGCTTGGATAAGTATTTTACGTATCAGCTAACCACATAATATGTTGCTGCAATCTGTTGCCAGACAGTCGATGACGTGGCATGCAACCATTGGTTGATGCATGCAAAGTCTGATCAGGGAACACGACCTTTACCTCTCCATTCTCTGGAGGTGCGTCATGTGTAAACTTGGCTCATCTGACAAATACCAAATTTCGCTACACCAACAGTGTTGTCATCAGCTGGGATGACCTCAATGACCTTTTGTATAGTTCACATAGTCCTGTGGGTAGGATTGATATTGCAGCCAGGCCTAAGCCTAGTGTAAATTCACTGATGGTATGGCTGCCTGACCCAAAGTGAACTATACAAGCTGCACGTTTTGAATTGTCCTCAATGTAGCACCTTGTCAGAGCAGTAAAGACCACAACACAACATGTCAAAACTCAACCTAACCTTTTGGCTGTGTTTTGGAAATTAGGGTGACATTTGATTTGAAAAGTCATAGATTAACCTTTCTGCCGGAGGTGGTTATAAACATTTAACGCTGATCCTGTGCATAAACTTGTCTGTCTCTTGCTAGGTGCCTTTCTTTTCGTGCCTTGATGCTTTCTGAACTGAGTAGATTTACATATAATTAAAGCAGAATCTTCATCGCATGTGTGCTGAAACGTTAAATTTATTGGTAAACACACTGTAACTAATATGCACAGAAAAGGCTAACTCATCTCTGTTATGAAATCCATCACCTGACTTGACAACTTTCTTTATGAAATTGAACATAAATGGGTGAATCTAAAAGCATACAGATGCTGCTAACTGTAATAATACTACACTATTTCATATCCCTAAACAGTAATGGAACTTGTTTGCCACCTCAACATGAGTCCTCTATATTTTTTAACAGAGAAAGAATTGGATGAGAAAGACAGAGCGAGGGAGGGAGAGACAGTGGGACCAGGTTTTGTTCCCCTGCTCACAGCGTAATGTTTATGTGCTGCAGGTGACACTACCTGGCCGCTAGACCAGCCCATGCAGGCACAACTCCTCTTAAAGGTCCAATGCTGCCATTTCTATCTCAATATCAAATCATTTCTGGGTAACAATTTTGCTAGGACTGTCAGGGAGTGATCTCACTGGGGAGGGGAAAACTGAAAACTAGCTGTTATTGGCAGAAAGGTTTGGAACTCTTTCTTATTGGTCATAAGGCAGGTCAAAACTCCATCCCACCAAAATGTTTAGGCTGCCTTTTCAAACATCTCTTACACTAAAAGGGCATTATCCAAATGTTAACAATTTCACCGTATTATTCCAACCTCATAGTGTAGAAATATATATAAAACACAGGTAAATCATGTATTTGACTGCACTGGGCCTTTAATGTTATTTTGCCCTTTCAAAACAACAGGAAAGCAGGCCTTGCTGCTAACCTCTCCCTTAAAGGTCATCTTATGACAGTGACACAAAAGGATCATTAAGAGATTACCGTTGTTGTACATCATTGTCACCAACATAGATTTGGTATAGTGCCACCAAAGGAGAAAATGTATCATGAGTGGCATTCTTGCTGTAAACAACACACCCATTGGCACTCAATGATCTTGCAGTTAGCCACTGTTCACCCATGTAGTGGGTCCTAAAGTTGTTTGTGTCTTTTGACCTCCACCAAAAAAAAAAGGAGATGACCTCAACCCACCAATAAGTCCTGAAGCACCACTTGGGAAAAGCTGGTGGAGACAGGATGGCATCCACAGAGCCACCAGTGGCTTTTATCGTCATTGTCACTTTTCATATCTTCACTTATAAATAATGTCAAGCTGGTCTGAGAACATTTCCCCACAACATAAACAAGTCATTAATCTTTCTGTGGCAATGTAAATTACTCTCATTATGGAAGAAAGGCTGAAAGTGATCTTTTGAACTTCATTAAATTCAAAGATTATATGCTGTAGATAGCTAGAATTTAGCTTGAACTGTTTTTATCAGACATAACATGTAAAAAGTACATGTCATTTTGGGTGGAAATTATTACCTTTGAACAACAAATTAGCTGTAAGCAATGTGTCAACATTTTGGAAAGGAATATTCTTCTGGTGACTTTAGGACAGTGTCCTAATTAAGCAATGAGGCCCGAGAAGGTGTGGTATATTGGCCATATACCACAAACCCCCGAGGTGCCTTATTGCTATTATAAACTGGTCACCAACGTTATTAGAGCAGTAAAAATACATGTTTTGTCATACCCATTGTATACAGTCTTATATCAACTATAAAAATAAATTGAGTCACACACTCCATATATAAACTCCCAGTAATTTGTTGGGTAAATCACCAACGTTTAGGCATCACTGTGCCTTCTTCAGGGTAATGTCATGAATACTTGAACCAGGTTATGTAGACAAACAGTGCAATTAGTGCAACCAATGACAATAGCGAGGGGTGTGTCATAATGATTAAGTTAATTAGAATGAATTGAGTGAAACTGTTAAAAAAACAATAGTTTATGGCATATTAAATATATTAGGCTATTATCATATGCAAACATAATTGAATATTGTACATAATATTAGCATCAACATACATTATTGTTCAATTTCACATATTTAATTATTTCCTATTTCATTTATGTTTGTTACATGTAATCTTTTGATTCAACCTTAATGCATAATGAGCATCACCAACAGGGGGAACATATTAGGTGTACACTAATAAGCTGTAGAAAGAATATATCCATTTATAAGACTTGTTTATAAAAGAGAGAGAATTGTTCATAAGAAGGGCCTGAGATAATGTATGTTGATGCTAATATCATGTACAATATTCAGACCACTAGGGGTCAATGTTTTTAGATGGGATATCCAGTCTGATATTCCACAGCTTCAGCCAATCAGCATTCAGGGCTCAAACCACACAGTTTATAATAAAGATGTTATATTCAATTTACCACTTAAATCATCAAATCAAAATCAAATTTATTTATAAAGCCCTTCTTACATCAGCTGATGTCAGAGTGCTGTACAGAAACCCAGCCTAAAACCCCAAACAGCAAGCAATGCAGGTGTAAAAGCACTTTTGATGTTGTGTTATGTATATTTCACTTAACTGGTTGTATTTTTCACTGTAGGCAACTTAAAAATTAAGATTTATTGGTCCACATCTGGAAATAAAAAAAGTATTACAAGGAATTTTGTCTCCGTATTGACCTTTTTGACTGTGATCCTGCCTCCAGAACCATCCAATTTACATTTGAAAGACAGAAGAAAACATAATTCCATCCTAGACATGGTTTTTTGTAGATCTGAGTAGAGGCAGATCACACCTACACTTGCTTTCAATAGACAAAAACATTAACGTTTTTGCACAGTTCAAAAAAGCCCTTTATAGGATCACATAAGACTCCAGGTTGGAGTGTTGTTGACAGCAGTTGTTGCATGCTAGCTCTCCCATGACCAGAGGGGGACGCTGGAACAGTATTTGCGGTGGTGCGGGAGGGTATGGGACCCACATCTCAATGGGGTATGCATCAGGTGTCCCGGTGAGCGTGACAAAATTCTCAGGCTCCCTGTGCATCAGCGAGAGGGAGGACATGCAATATCCTAATGGGCGCTTTGTATCCGACATGGAGAATCTAAATTATATAACCCTACATTTGTCATGGATCATATATCACCTCCATCCTACCTGACACCCTAGACCCACTCCAATTTGCTTACCGTCCCAATAGGTCCACAGACGACGCAATTGCAATCACACTGCACACTGCCCTAACCCATCTGGACAAGAGGAATACCTATGTAAGAATGCTGTTCATCAACTACAGCTCAGCATTTAACACCATAGTACCCTCCAAACTCGTCATTAAGCTCGAGACCCTAGGTCTCGACCCTGCCCTGTGCAACTGGGTCCTGGACTTCCTGACGGGCCGCCCCCAGGTGGTGAGGGTAGGAAACAACATCTCCACCCCGCTGATCCTCAACACTGGGGCCCCACAAGGGTGCATTCTCAGCCCTGTCCTGTACTCCCTGTTCACCCATGACTGCGTGGCCAAGCACGCCTCCAACTCAATCATCAAGTTTGCAGACGACATTACAGTGGTAGGCTTGATTACCAACAATGACGAGACGGCCTACAGGGAGGAGGTGAGGGCCCTCGGAGTGTGGTGTCAGGAAAATAACCTCTCACTCAACGTCAACAAAACAAAGGAGATGATCGTGGACTTCAGGAAACAGAGGGAGCACCCCCCTATCCACATCGACGGGACAGTAGTGGAGAAGGTGGAAAGTTAAGTTCCTCGGTGTACACATCACGGACAACAACCACAACAACCACCCGAGCCACTGCCTGTTCACCCCGCTATCATCCAGAAGGCGAGGTCAGTACAGGTGCATCAAAGCTGGGACCGAGAGACTGAAAAACAGCTTCTATCTCAAGGCCATCAGACTGTCACTAACACGGAGTGGCTGCTGCCAACATACTGACTCAAATCTCTAGCCACTTTAATAATTAAAATTGGATGTAATAAATGAATCACTGGCCACTTTAAACAATGCCACATATGTTTACATATCCTACATTACTCATCTCAAATGTATATTCTGTACTCTATACCATCTATGCCGTTCGGCCATCGCTCATCCATATATTTATATGTACATACTCGTATTCATTCCTTTACACTTGTGTGTACAAGGTAGTTGTTGTGAAATTGTTAGATTACTTGTTAGATACTACTGCATGGTCGGAACTAAAATCAAACATTTCGCTACACTCCCATTAACATCTGATAACCATGTGTATGTGACAAATAAAATTTGATTTGAAAAGGTTTCTTTTTTCACTGATAGGAGAAAGTGAATGGTAGTTCTTCAGGTTATCATTAGGTGTAGAATAGGCTGATATTCTGGTCAGATGCGATAGAACGCCCACCCGCTGCTTTCAAGTACACTCCGTTGCGATTTCCTCTCTTAGTGGCTAAAACAGTGGGAAGCCTACCTAGGATGTGTGTTGTATGAATGGGTGAGGCTCTATGTTGATTTGTGGGTGTCTGTGTGGCGCAGGTGCACTCACTTGAGGCAGCCAAGGCGCAGCTTGAGCTACAGCTCCCTTGGTGACTATAAAGACTTCAGAACCAGGTAGGCCAACACAGGGACCTATCACTCAGGGATGCAAACTGGTGAGGGCCCAAAAAAGGTGACTTTTCTTTGCACTGAAACATGCAAAAAAAATCCCTGCTTGGGGAAATGCAGGTTAACTAATTAAACAAAGAATATGATCTACATGATCAGTCTCTGTGTAAAATAAAAAGTGGTTAATGTGAACTTAACTCACAGCCAAAACATGTAAAGAAACCAATCCAATATTATTTGTTGCCTTTACTGCAAATGACAAGTCTTGAGGGGAAAAAAATACACTGATATTGCAGTTAGCCATGACAGCCTTTATAATAGAATGCTTGTGACCACACATCTAAATATTGCACTTGGGAAAAAAACATCTTAAAGTAGAAACAGAATGAAACAAACAGGCATTTATTTTTGCTCTATTATAGTGGCCATTAATCAAGTGCACAAGGCTACATGTGTGCAAAAATAACATTCACTGAGTAAACATTTCAATAACCTTCCACATGTGACCATCTCATTATCCTCTTAAGCATCATCTTGTGACCAGATTCACTCTCATGTTCCTTTGTGACCAGTGACAATTGATTTAGAAATTACTTGATAGATATAGGCACCTAAGTAGAATTCTACCCATCCTTTCAGCCTACAGTAGTGGGAAGGAAGGAAAGTAGATAAGCAAAAGGAAGGAACCCACTGGGCACAGACATCAATTCAATAGACAAAATCTAATGGGGAAAAACTTTTAAAAGGGACAGATCTTGGCACAGCACTGAACAAAAATATAAATGCAACATTTAAAAATGTTGGTTCCACGTTTCAAGAGCTGAAATAAACAACCAGAAATTTTGTGCACAAATTTGTTTACATACATGTTAGTGAGGGGTTGCTGATGTGGTTCTGTCTGTAATGAAGCCCTTTTGTTAGGAAAAACTAATTCTGATTGGCTTGGCCTGGCTCCCAAGATGGTAGGCCTATGCCCTCTCAGACCCACCCATTGCTGCGGCCCTGCCCATTCATATGAAATCAATAGATTAGGGCCTAATTCATTTATTTCAATTGGCTAATTTCTTTATATTAACTGTAACGCAGTAAAATCTTTGAAATTGTTGCATGTTGCATTTATATTTTTGTTCAGTGTACATAACCAAAAGTATGTAGACATCTGCTTGTCAATCTCATGGACATTAATATGGAGTTGGTCCCCGCTTTGCTGCTATAACAGCCTCCACTCTTCTGGGAAGGCTTTCCACTAAATGTTGGAACATTGCTGCAGGGACTTGCTTCCATTCAGCCACAAGAGCATTAATGAGGTCGGGCACTGATGTTGGGCGATTTGGCCTGGCTCACAGTCGGCTTTCCAATTCATCCCAAAGGTGTTCGATGGGGTTGAGGTCAGGGCTCTGTGCAGGCCAGTCAAGTTCTTCCACACCGATCTCAACAAACCATTCCTCTATGGACCTCACTTTGTGCACGGGGGCATTATCATGCTGAAACAGGAAAGGGCCCTCCCCAAACTGTTGCCACAAAGTTGGAAGCACAGAATCGTCTAGAATTTCATTGTATGCTGCAGTGTTAAGACTTCCCTTCACTGGAACTAAGGGGCCTAGCCCGAACCATGAAAAACTGCCCCAGGCCATTATTCCTTCCCCACCAAACTTTACAGTTGGCACTATGCAGTCGGGCAGGTAGCGTTCTCCTGGCATCCGCCAAACCCAGATTCGTCCGTCAGACTGCCAGATGGTGAAGCGTGATTCATCACTCCAGAGAACGCGCTTCCACTGCTCCAGTGTCCAATGGCGGTGAGCTTTACACCACTCCAGCCGACGCTTCGCATTACGCATTGGGGATCTGAGCCTTGTGTGCGGCTGCTCGGCCATGGAAACCCATTTCATGAAGCTCCCGCCGAACAGTTATTGTGCTGACGTTGCTTCCAGAGGCAGTTTGGAACTCAGTAGTGAGTGTTGCAACCGAGGACAGACGATCTTTACACGCTACTTGCTTCAGCACTTGGCGGTCCCCTTCTGTGAGCTTGTGTGGCCTACCGCTTCGCGGCTGAGCCGTTGTTGCTCCTAGACGTTTCCACTTCACAATAACAGCACTTACAGTTGACCGGGGCAGCTCTAGCAAGGCAGAAATTTGACGAACTGACTTGTTGGAAAGGTGGCATCCTATGACGGTGCCACGTTGAAAGTCACTGAGCTCTTCAGTACGGACCATTCTACCGCCAATGTTTGTCTATGGAGATTGGATGTTGTGTGCTCTATTTTATACACCTGTCAGCAACGGGTGTGACCAAAATAGCCGAATCCACTCATTTGAATGGGTGTCCACATACACTACATGGCCAAAAGTATCAGGACCAGGGGATTGGGGGCTGCAGAAAGCCTCTAGAATCCGTGGACCTTGAGCTGCTCCTCTTTCGCCAGGCCAATCTGGAAATGGGATGAGGGGAGAAGAGACATTACACAAAATAACTTGAACTCCAGTCACAGAACTTTTGCTACCATCACAGCTGGACTATTTACAAACAGGGGCTTTTCTATGAGCGTCTTCTGTAGGGGCCATGACACATACTCCACACTTGTGTGTACTAATTGCAATAGCAGGGACAAGAGTCAAACCCTACCGCAATCAGAAAAGTGCAGAAATTCTTGCGCTGGTCACCTTGCAGCTGAATCACTTCCCCATACTCTGGGTGCTCAATCACTGTCACATTGCAGGCACATTTCTGTTGACAAAGCAGAACTATTCAAACGGCCAGTAGAACAAAACATGGATCTTTCTTAGTATACCAACTAGTGTCAGTGTCTCAACTCCCTGCCATAACATACCTTCTTGAAGGCCTTGCTAGCTTCTTCTTCTTATCATAGTCGGTGGCTATGCCCTGGACCGTGGTCAGAGTCTTCCTGCCGTTACACTGCTGGATTCTTATGTGGATGTAGTCGTCAGTCCCAGATGGGAGCCTGTCATTACCCTTAGTTGCATCAGCAAAGGGGTCTGTGGGAAAGACAAAAATAGAGTTTAAAACAAACATTTGACATCTCTAAAATTACAAGGAAGCAACCTAAAGCAATAACTAAGATGGCACTGTTTTGTTTTACCTAGATAACAAAAGATGCAGGCCGATGAACTGGTGATGTAACTCCTATCCCACGAGTCTCAGGCCCAAGCAAAACGCTACTCAGATGCTGGTCAGCAGATTACATGGAAATTGGGATTTGACAAATTCCCCAACAAAAAAACAAATCGGGTGACTAATCTGCGTAGACCTCCGATTATCTGGAATACTGGGGTTTGTGACACATGGTGGGAGAAAGCTAAATTCCACAGTTCAGATAGCCAATCATTCCGGCAAAACACAAAGGCAGAACTAGCTGAAATGTCGAAAGGAAAGCATGAATGCAACTGAAACACACAAGTTAGTAGGGGAATATGATTAGATCTAACTATTTACCTTAATAACTATTTATAGTTTCACCCTGAAGCGCTTCCCGGAAAAAAAAAAGTCGTATCAGACAGATTGGGCAAAAGTTACATTTATACTCCGGACATTGTTGACACGAGACAACCGGCAGTAAAAACTTGCTAACCGGCATAGGTTGATTGATTAATGTGTCCACAATACAGGCTAATTTACTACATCGGCTACAAATCGGTGTGTGGACCGAACGTTAAACAAAATCGGACATTAACTTCGTCTGATGATGGTGTTGGTCAACGTTAAACAAAGAAACAAAAAACCTGGCATGCTATTAATAACTTTGTTTGCAATCGGAAGGGATTGTTCTCGATATAACTAACCAGATGTTTTATGAAGACGTATTTAATAACAATTTATTATTCAAATCAAACGTTATATTTTAGTTGTAACGTCGTCAATGTTTGCAAATGCTAGCTAACGTTACCAACTGCCATTCCCCAACTAACGTTAATCACTTTAGATGAGATAGTTGAAATGTCTTACCGAAAGTTTGGATGTTCTGGATAGCGGACATACGATAAGATTTATTTTCCTTCCGTATAATAACTGGTATGCTTAATTTGTGTTTTTCTTTTGATCTTCCTTTAGACTGGGACAAAGTTTTAGTCGGCTGACCGGCTTTCACAAAATTGACATTTTCAGCTTGCAAACTGGTACACAAGCCAGCGTTGCCAACTCCTCAGTAAGGAAAGTAGCTATTGGCTGTCCTAAAAGTAGCTAGAAGTCGCTGAATGACGTCATATCCTAGTTTGCATAATTGGCCATGTAATTGTAATTGTGATGGACGCTGTAGGAGAGAGGAATAACGTCGTGGGAGAGACAAAAAGTGAGTAAAAAACTACAAATGAACTTTCTTCTGTCGAGTCTTGTTTTTTTTTTTATGTCACAATTCCAACCCTCCTTTATCTGGACTTGGGACCTGCAAAAGTGACCCAAAAGAGAGACACTTTTTTTTGCTTTTTATTTTTCTTAATTTGGTTTGGTTTTTAACCTTATGGTCCACTTAGGAGCCTACAACAAGTCACAGTAAAACATGAACATTTTTTACATTTTTGTATACAATCTAAATGGACCAAAAAGAGACAATAGAAAAAACTGTCAATGGCAATGTGAGAAAATTATGGTAACTAGTCTGGCCCTAATTCAGGTAAAAAATAAACCAGACCCCCCTCCACACACACACAGGCTGTGCTGGCTCACAGAAAGAGTGGGTCATTGTCATTTTGGTCAAGTGAATAAGAACCAGATATTTGAGCCCATACTCCTCCTTCAGCACTTTATGGACCCCATTGTTAATCCCTGTCATAACAGAGGCATTGTCAGTCCCTATCCCCAGGGGTTTCTCTTTTTAAGACAACACTTCTCGAGGAAAGCCACAACAGCACGGGCTATAGATTTGGCATCTCGTCCCTCCAACTCAACAAGCCCCAGAAATGTTGATACAATTGTCTGCTTGGTGTCACTAAAGTACCTTGTCACAAAACCCAGGTACTTAGAAACACTTACATCCATGGACTCATCGAGGAGGAGGCTGAAACGCTGGTCACCCACATCTGCGACCAACTTTTTCAGAAAGTATGGTGCTAGAACACCATTAATCATTTCTGTGCACTTTGTCCTGATCATTTTGAAGTGGGTAGCAGCAGTGGAGTCTGAGAAAGCAGCACTACATGCTTCTCCAATGTGATCACATGCCAGCATGGAACAGTGTTCAGCGATAGCTAATGCCATGTTGGCTTCAGCCTTTTTTGCAGAGTTAATTTTTTTAACCATAAATGGCAGCTTGTTTTGGGTGGAACTGTTAAGGCTTTGCCTTTTGAGTATGTTTTTGAGTTGTCATGTTTTTTTACATCCCTAAGTTTGGTGTAGAAATCAGCCTTACAATACAGGCAGTATGCCCATGTATCATCTCCAATAAACGGCTTCAACCAGCCTTTGAATTCAGGGTTTGATTCCCACTCCTTTCTGTATTTTTGAGTGTACAGTTTAGACTGAGACATGATGAGCTAGCCAGCTAGATGTTTAGCTTATGTCACAGAGAGGCACACACACAGTGGACAAGGTGAGTAAGTGACTGAGGCTGTGTGAGTCAAATGCAGTGATTTATTTTTGTGCAGTGATTTATTTTAGACAAAGAACATTTTACATTTACATCCATTCAGGGCGGGTTCAGCCAGTGGCGGCTTCCCGCATGCGCGATTCATTTGCAGTCTGGACACGGAGGGGTGAACATCTCCTGCTCTGTCTGCAGCGCGATGCCTGGGCCGCCTGTGAGTGCTTTGGGACAGGGGTGGGGCCCACGGCAGCACCTGCTGCTCATTGAGAAGAGTAAGACGTCAGTCTCCAATAACACCAGAAAAAGTTGCTAGATTTGTCGCTAGTTGATTTATTTTGAAAATGTGTCGCTAGAGGGGTCTGAATACTCGCTAAATATAGCGACAACGTCGCTAAGTTGGCAACACTGTACACAACCACTGACAGCGCCTCCCCGAAACCGACGCTTTTGACGTACGTATGGACGTGCGCTACGCTACCATATTTTACGGGAAGTGTGAATTAAATGTGAAGACCTTAGTTAACTATAAGGTCGAGTTCTATGAATATGGGAACTTGCCTGGAGTCATTGGCTGTATAGATGTATGTCATATTCTATTCAAGTTTCCCTCTTCGGCAAATTCTGAGGAGTTACAGGAATCTTTAAAAAAAAAAAAAGGGTCTCAATAAATGTACAAAGTGCGTGCCCTCTCAATTTGCAGTTCTCCAACCCCTTCCAGGGGTTGCAGACTATCAATGATCCCGGTCAACAAGTCCCCCAGCTCATCGGTCTCTGGTCTTACCAGCCTTAAACCCTCCCTACAATCAACAGCTTTTGTCTTCTTTAAATAGATGATGTTTTTTAACAGGACCTTACAAAGACAAGAATGTATACTTCACAAAAATATAAACGCAATATGCAATCATTTCATCAATTTTACTGAGTGACCGTTCATATAAGGATATCAGTCAATTGAAATGCATTCCATAGGCCCTAATCTATGGATTTCACATGACTGGGCAGGGGCACAGCCATGGGTGGGCCTGGGAGGGTGGCTGGTCACAGACGATCCCGCATGTGAAGAAGCCGGATGTGGAGGTCCTGGTCTGGTGTGGTTACACGTTGTCTGCGGTTAATAGGCCAGTTGGACATACTGCCAAATTCTCTAAAACGACGGTGGAGGTGGCTTATGGTAGAGAAAGTAACATTAAATTCTCTGACAACAGCTCTGGTGAACATTCCTGCAGTCAGCATGCCAATTTGCAAGTTCCTTTTAAAACTTGAGGCATCTGTGGCATTGTGTTGTGTGAGGACAGAACTGCACATTTTAGAGTGGCCTTTTATTGTTCACAGCACAAGGTGCACCTGTGAAATGATCATGCTGTTTAATCAGCTTCTTGATATGCCACACCTGTCAGGTGGATGGATTGTCTTGGCAAAGGAGAAATGCTCACTAACGGATGTAAACACATTTGTGCACATTCTTTTTTTGAGGGGGGATCTTTTATTTCAGCTCATGAAACCAACACTTTACATGGTGTTTATATTTTTGTTCAGTATGGAAACTATTTTAGTAAGTATGTATGTATGATATTGTTTGTGTTACATTTCTGTCACACATACAGTACATTTAGGCCCAACTGTGTTGTTACACAACTAACATTTCAAAGTGACACTGATTCGTAACAGTGGGCCAACAATACAGTATCTTACCTGAAGTTGTTATAGCATCCTTTACTTTTACTTTTGTCATTTGAGTTGAATTCATTACAAATGGTAGTCGAGACATTATTTTTGTTTTCTGTTGATGAATCATGCTGTTTGTTCTCGATAATTGGGTGGTTTGACACAAATCACTTCAAGAGGGTTTTTTAAAAGTCACTGAAATCTTTTGAACGTTTTTTCTTTTACCTCCATCCATTGTTTGGTTTAGGTGACTTGTTCCACACAATGCTTATGTATTAGTGTCCCCATCCCTGTTTTCTTTTTCTTTTTATCACCCTCCGGTCAGCACCAAGTGCACATTGTTAATCTAATCAGGCTTCACAAAGATTACCTGGTTAGTCCTTACTTACCTTAGTCTGGGACTCCCTAGTCTAGAACTAATTCATCTGAAGTTAAGCAACATCTCAGAAAGACATTTTTTTAAATCTGGATTAATTTAAGTAGAATTGGCCTAGTCCTAAATTAAATTGAACTCTGTCCATGAAACCCCCCTATATGTCTAATTTCAAGTAATTAGTTACAGGCTTAAAGAAACATTCAATCATATACTTTGCATATAAACTCAAAATCATGTAGATATTGTGTAGAAAGGTGTGTGTGTGTGTGGTGGGGGGGGGGGGCCTCATGTTCTTCTTTGAGATTGGGTTGGCGGAGCGCATCCAACTTTTAGGTTCGTACACCACCACCTACTGTACTGGAGTGTGATACCATTCACCGCCTACCTACATTCAAATTAGGGTAATACAAATTTTAGGAAAAGGAAAATTACCCTGCCAACTACTACCCTCTCTATAAAAAACACCACCCATTCCACTATTTAACCCTATCTAATCCTACTCCAGGCCAACAGTCTGAGAGGACACAACACTACCATTCAACACCCCCTACAATACTTCTGCAGTAAAATGCCTTCCCAAGTACTTCTCTGCAGCTGCCACAACCTCTATTTTCTGTGACTTACGTTCTGTTTCTGCAGTACAGTTGACAACCATGGCTATGAATGCTAAGAAACCCACCTTACTGAAGCACATTATTCCCATACCTCTCTATTGGTCTCTGCTTAATCAGAGGAATCCTCTCAGTATCCCTCACCCTGTAACCATCTTCCTCTACCACTCTCTTCACTGCTTCAGCCTACAACACTTTCTGTACTACTCTGAGCCTGGCAACCTCAACCTGCTTTTCTCTCACCAGACACCCCCGATCTCTAGCCTCATGGGCACCCCCACAGTTTACACACACACACACAACTTTCTCCACAGATACTACACATTCCTTCATCTCATGCCCCCCTGCATACCTCTCACATCTAGGAATCTCTATCCTATGCACTACTGCAACATGACCATAAGCTTGGCACCTAAAACACCATAGTATTTTCAAAACAAAAGCTCTCATAGGATAACTAACACATCCTAACTTGACCTTTGTCGGGCAAAGACTCTGCATAACAACTCAGCAGGACAGACAATGTCTTCTCCGTTTCACCACACTCTCCACTGGTCTGCGTCGCATCAAACGGCGGGTGTCACAGACACCGGGAATCTTCCATTTCAGGTGATCCTTCTCAACACTTAATTAATGCCTCCCCCGTTATCACTGCTTTTAACGGCGCCCTGCTCCAGAGAGCAAAACAAGTCAGTTCTAGTCCGTATTCGCGTCGTCCGGAAAGCCCGCTCCCTCTGGACTGAAGAAACACAAATCATCATGAGTCCACTTTGCGTTACTTTCACCAACTCAACAGTACCCAACCTTCTGGATCAACCAGAATACAAGAATCCATTCTCTCCACAAATTTCACTCCCACTGGGCCAGAATCATCCTGGTCATCATCAGGACAAGGCACGAACTCAGTGATCCTCACCGCAGGTACTTCATCCTCACTTTCGTCAGGTTCCATCTCTGAACTACTGGAGCACGTCTATTTGCATTTGATGCCCATTGCCAACTGTGTGTCATGTTCACTAGAATGGAGTTTTAAAAACAGCAGCATATA
>QNTS01000309.1:497231-519794 GCA_003317085.1 Hucho hucho
TAAGAGGTCTTCACGGGTCCAAGTTTTTTGAAATGTACCTGAGGCTTTCCAACCCGGACCTGATATGCATAAATATTTTTTAAATATAGAGACCCGTTCAAAGTACAGACCTGGTCGGATCTAGACCCGATCAGAGTGAGGGAAGCAGCAGAAAAGGCATTTTTAAGCTACTTTATTAACCAGAGCTGATAAATTGTGAGAGAGAGGTGTCTCTCTAGTAGGCGGGGGAGGGGCTATGAAGGGCCATACTGTCAGTGAGTAACATGGGGAGCAGGGAGGGAGAGATGAGACCGCAAACAACTAAACCGACTCACGCAATATTAGACTAATAGCTGCCATAGCTAGGTTATTTCTCATCAAATATGATGAAGTAGTACCTGTCTTGACGGCATCAAACCAGGAGAACCTAGTTAAGTTAGCTAGCTAGGCTATTTGAGGCTGTAGTGCATGCGCTTTCTCATCCTACAGTTACAAATAACTCCATTCAGAATATAAAGTAGAAGCCTACCTGTTGGCTCTTGGTCATTATAGCCTATCCTTGTCCTTTAACTTCTAATTCCATCTTCCATTGATAGGAGATATCTTAACTTTTTCCACACACGGAGGCTCTATGACTGTAGCCTATTGCTACTGCGATTACTTGTGATTGGCCAACATCAAGCTACATGCCCCACACTCCTCTTGTGAAAAGCAAGAGCAGCAGCATAAATTATGACATTTCTCTCTTTCGCTCTGCTGCAGCAGTCGTGTTCGGATCTGTACAGGCCCTTCTGGACAAGTCCAGTTAAAATTACACATACCCGAAACCGTGATAATCATATCAGATCTGACTCAGACCCTTGACATTATTTAGAATTCTGGACCCGTACCCACTCGTGTCCCGGATCGGGTTTCGGGTACAGGTGGATCCGTGAAGACCTCTACTGCATACACATATAGCATAACTTGCAATACAATCTTCTCTAAAAGCAGCTGGGTAAAATGTGTAGCTTCCAATGTGCTCTGCAATAAGATGACCAGAGGTTTGATTTCTAAACCAGATGAGTTCTCAAATGTCAGCAGCTGCCCAATAACATGGTGGGCACGCATAATGTTGGATGCATTATCATTTAAGGTTTGGAGAATGATAAAGGATCTGCAGGATTATAGAAAAATTGTCCGTAATGTGTGTAACCGGTGTGAAATGGCTAGTTAGCTAGCGGGGTGCGCGCTAATAGCGTTTCAATTGGTGACGTCACTCGCTCTGAGACCTTGAAGTAGTTTTCCTTGCTCTGCAATGGCCGTGGCTTTTGTGGAGCGATGGGAAACGGTGCTTTGAGGGTGACTGTTGTCGATGTGTGGAAAGGGTCCCTGGTTCGAGCCCAGGTAGGGGTGAGGAGCGGGACAGAAGCAATGCTGTTACATGTGCAAAATGGCAAAGGTGTCTCAGGCAGTATTTAAAGTATCTAAATACAGTGCAGCTACCAATCAATGTATATAGAGAAAGAAGTGCCAAAAGCCTGAGCCTCTGATTGAAACAGTAGATCTCATCAACGCATGCTTCAGTATACCCCCCCCCCCTCCACCTCCTCCTTCTCTAGGAGCATTTGTGTACCCAGGACCAATAGGTGTTGAAAGGATCCCATCCTGGTAGAGGGAGAGAAGTGCCTTAGCGGAATGCAATGTTAAGATCGTGTGGTCCAGAGATGAGAACGCTACCATCTACGGCAAATGCCTGGGCTCCTGACGGGGACAATATAATTCTCACCACTTCATGTTACAATAGTAAAACAATCTGTTTGTCACATCGTCAAACTGACTGTGTACTGAATTTAGTCTTCGAGATGCTCTAACAAGCATTTTTATCTGTTGTTGGTGCTCTTCAACTCTAAAATGCACTAGACTGTAGACTGTGTAAGACAACACCCACGAAGAAAAGACAACATGTAAATGCATACTGATCGTGACTGCAGGGCTAGTTCTGCAGTAGGATGGTTCTCCTCACAGGGGTGTGAAACAGCTGAGCCCATGCTTGGTGAATAGCACTTGGTTGATCTCTGGGAGCAGGAAACCGGAGAGGGGAGCTGAATAGAATAGATCATCGTAATAGATAATGTGAGTGGAGAATCAATCTAATAAATTATCATAGCAAAGGATTGAGCCCACTGGTCACAAACTGGTTGTTTCAACTTGTGACTTTGAATCTATGTGGAAAATACATTTGATTTGAAAAAGGTCACTGTTTTGAGGGTGACATTTCAATCACAGGATTATGTCATTATGGTAACCAAATTTCAACAGACAAACCTTGTATAAAATATGTTGAATTGTACCTTTTTAAAACTACATCAGATCTTTAACGTTATATCTACTATCAGACAAAAACAACAGTCTGGGCAGTGCCTCCTACTGGATAATTTATCTATGGCTACCCTTTGGACTCCCATTCAGGGTTAAACCAAGCCCAGCCCTGCTTAGCTATGTTTGTCATTGACTATTACCAATGTGCTATCGTGAGAATGATTGTTGAGAGATCTCCACTTAAAAATTAAATAGATTCACTGTTGCTATAGAAGTCATTCCAAAGGGTAGGTTTAACCTCTACAGGATCAGTGTCGCTATACCGGGACGGTTGAGCTAACGTGCTCTAAAGTGATTAGCATGACGTTGTAAGTAAAGCAAACTTTCCACAACTTAGACATGTCTTAAATGGGCAGAAAGCTTAAATTCTTGTTAATCTAACAGCACTATCCAATTTACAGTAGCTATTACAGTGAAAAAATACCATGCTATTGTTTGAGGAGAGTGCACAACAACAAAACTTTTATCACGGCAACTAGTTTGAAACATTACCTCTGAAGGTAAGTAATGTACTTATATTCAGTAATCTTGCTCTGATTTGTCTTCCTGAGGGTCCCAGAGATAAAATGTAGCATAGTTTTGTTTGATAAAATCAATTTTTATATTCAAATGTAGGAACTGGGTTCTACAGTTTGAACCCCTGCTATCTCTGGCTCCACCCACCCATCTAGATGTCAGAAAGTTAGTGTATAAGCTAATGATCCATCATGTATGACATTCCTGGGAGTGTAAAGTTACAAAAATTATATGGTAATACAAAATGTATGTTCTCTATAGTTATGTACTTGAAAAATGTATCATTTGACCAATTTAGCACATTTGGCTAGACTTGATACAAAATATTGTCCACAAAATATTGTCCAGTATTGCAATGCTTCAGTGGATCAATCTGAAACTTTGCACACACTGCTGCCATCTACTGGTCAATTTAAATTGCGCCTAAACTGCAATATTATACAGTATTATGGCCTTTCTCTTGCATTTCAAAGATGATGGGAAAAAAATAGAAAACATGTTTTTTTGTTGGTATTATATTTTACCAGATCTAATGTGTTACATTCTCCTACATTAATTTCACATTTCCACAAACGTCAAAGTGTTTCCTTTCAAATGATATCAAGCATACGCATGTCCTTGCTTCAGGTCCTGAGCTACAGGCAGTTAGATTTGGGTATGTCATTTTTTTTAGGCGAAAATTGAAAAAAAAAAAAAAAAAAAGGTTTGAAATGTGACCATACTTTATCACTCATCATCAATGATGCTATTTAGGCCTACATCGCATTTGCAAAGTCATCAACAACTATTGTTACAATTCAACCCAGAAGTCAACTAAAAACAGACAATGCAATAGGCCAAGGGTTTCAAGCTCTTGATCATTTCAAATGCAATGATATTTAGTGTTATAAACTGGGTGGTTCGAGCCCTGAATGCTGATTGGCTGACAGCTTTGGTATATCAGACCGTATACCACGGGTATGACATAACATTTATTTTTACCTCTCTAATTACGTTGGTAACCAGTTTATAATAGCAATTAGGCACCTCGGGGGTTTGTGATATTTAAGTGATAATGCCGGAGAATCTTTTACAGTCTAAATGTAATTAATGGTAAAATTCTTGAATGTAAAATTCAGAATAAAAGAAAACAGAGGTGAACTATTCATAAACGTATTTGCATGGATTTAACATGCTATCCAATCAATTGACCAAGTAGTGCACATAAATCATTACTACTGTGACAGACCAGGGGGTTTGGTCAAGACGTTTACACGGACAGAATTGTGTTAGCTCGGTTTCAATGGTGTATTTAAATAACCAACAAAGAAAGAGAAAAGCGGACCATTCTAAGGGCCTGTGACTGACAGGGGCCCTAAAAAGTATTAGAACATTAGGTAAAAAACAGTCAATACCTTTTCTCCAGCGCCAACATCAGGCCTTTTCATTTCCAAAAAAACACAATTTACATGATTCTGGACTGCTATATGTATATATTTGGTTTGTTTTTCATTTTTTTTGTGGTAATTAAATATTATTTATTTCGTCAATTCATTTTCCAGAAATAGTTTTACCAGCTCTGTGTATTGTCAAATAGAAAAAAGTGAGGAAGCTCTGCTCCTCTTCGCTCCGGCAGCAGGACATCCCTGCTGGACAGTACACCATTTTCTATTGGTTTACTGTTTAGTACTTGGCAGCGTTTGCCGGTCCAGCTAGCGAACATAAAAGTATGTTGAAAACATTTTGCTAAAATTGACATTGGCAACATTGTCATTTGTTTACAATAAATAAACATACACAATAAACCTGTTAGGGAGCGGCATCAGTGTTCGGAGTTTTGGAGAGTCTGGCGTGCCCAAAGTATAATGCCTGGTACTCAGGCCCAGAAACTAGGATATGCACACAATTAGTAGTATTGGATAGAAAACACAGAAGCTTCTAAAACTGTTAAAATAATGTCTGAGTATAACAGAACTGATATGGCAGGCGAAAACCCGAAGGAAATCCATCCAAGAAAAATGTAATTTTGTGAACTTGCTCATTTTCCAATAGGTTGCTATAGGATCTGCTTAAATACAGCTCCCAGGTTGCAGTACCTATGGCTTCCACTAGATGTCAAACGTCTTTAGGCAAGGTTTGATGTGTTTATCTTGAAAACTAGAGGAATAGGGGAAGTTTATATAAGTGGAGTGAGGAAGTGCCTTTTGGGTTTGGCGCGCGGGACCTCAAGCATGCGCCTCGTTTTTTTACTTTTCTATCGCTCAAGATATTATCCGTGTGAAATATAATCATTAATAAACATAATAGTGTACCTAAGGATCGATTAGAAACGTGGTTTGATTTGTTTGGACAAAGTTTATAGGTATATTTTTACCGGTCTCTGTGTCTTCTATATTGGGCAAGTGAACGGTGGATTTTCTGAACAGAACGCGCCAACCAAACGGAGCTTTATGGATATAAAGAGGGACTTTTTCGAACAAAAGGAACATTGAATGTCTTGCTTGGACACTTTGGATTACCATCAGCAGAAGATCTTCAAAGGTAAATTATTTATTTTAGCTCTTTTTATGTGTTTTGTGACACCCGCGCTGGTTTTATTATTATGCTAATGGTGGAAGTACACAGGGCGCTGTCCTCAGAAAATCAAATGTTATGCTTTCGCCGTAAAGCCTTTTTGAAATCTGACAACGCTGTGAGATTGCCAAGACTCTTAAGCTTTTGAAGAGTGTGCAACACTTGTATTTTCATGAATGTTTTATAATACTACATTTGCATTTTAAATTTGGGGCTCTACATTTTTCCGGATGTTGTCAATGATGGGGCGCTAGCTCCTCCATCGCCAGAGACCGATCATCATGAAAACTAAAGCAGATACGATGCCCCAGCCCACCACCTAATAGTTTTGCATGATCTGGTCCCCCAGCTGTTGCCCGAGTGGTAGGAGTTTGCACTCGATTTGCAATTGAATGCTAATTGCCCGCTCAACAAAAAAAAGAGCAACAAGACACACTTTTTGAATTGTCCTCAATGTTGCACCTCGTCAGAACAGTGAAGAACACAACATGTCACAACTCAACCTAACCTTATGGCTGTGTTTTGGAAATGAGTGGGATATGTGACATTTGATGTGAAAAGCTGTAGATTAACCTTTTGTCAGAGCTGGTTATAAACATTTAACTCTGATCCTCTGCATCAACTTGTCTCTCAACGGAGTAGATTTACATATAATTGGAGCAGAATCTTTACACGTGTGTTCAAACGTTAAAGATTGCCAGATTACTTTAGGAGTGTTAGGTATTTACTTTCATCTGATATCAATTTTCCAGTAGCAGAATTCATTGGTAAACATACGGTAACTAACTGACTTGACATGACTTGTCTACTTTTCTTTATGAAATTGAACATAATGGGTGAATTTAAAAGCATTCAGATGCTGCTAACTGTAATAATAATACTCTATTTCCCAGCACTAAACAGTAATAGGACTTGTAAGAGAGAGACAGACAGACCAGGTTGTTCCCACACTCACAGAGTAATGTTAATGTCCTGCCGGTGACATTAATTAGCTGCTAGACCAGCCCCATGCAGGCATAACTCCTCACAATGTTATTTTTTACTTTCCAAAATAACAGGTCTTTCTGCTTACCTCATTTGGCCACGTTTTAGATTGAGTTAATTAAGAAATGCTAGCAGCCATGACTGAATTCAAACATGAGTTGGTTTCGGGGTGTGGTTTGATGTGGGTGTCTCTTGTGTGTGTTAGACAAATTATTTAGCCAATTAGCTTCAACTGGCTGGTGTGTGGTTTGAGGTTTTTAAGTCTTGAAATTTGGAGCTATTGGAATTTTAACATATTCTCCCATGTACATTGTGTAATTTACAGATGGTCCCTAGCTAGCCCCATAGGGATATCCAAAGTTGACCCAAATGAATAATGGGCATTACTATTGGGTTGCGTGCAGCTGCATTCCAAATTGATGATTACTTGTGTGCTTCCAGCTGTGGGCATGTGGGCAGGATTGAAACAAACCCAACCTTAATTTCCATCATGATGCAGTCACAACCACAAATCTCACACAACTCCATTTTGGATGAGACTGACTTTATTACCAAAATTATCCTATTTACACTTTGTAGTCAATTTTGAGAGTAGGATTAATATTTCTGACTCCTATCGATGCCACATTTAATTATGTTTTAGAGTCATAAAGCAACTGAAGGAAAAAACACAATTTTCCTGTGTATACCACTAGAATGAAGAAGAAAAAAGCCATTTTTGTCATCTCTGAAAAACATAAACTCCGTCAGATTTTTGTCTAACATCAACTCTGATAGAATGGTTGTTTTATTGGGGATTTTCACATTAATTTTACAAATGTTTGTAATCATCAGTGGCTTGTCACTGACGGCTAACCCTCTTTTGTCAATATTCAGGTTTTTTTTTAAATGTGGAGATTTGTTTCACATATTTGAATAATCTAATGTTAGAATTAAATAGTCAAGGCCTTTAAACAGTTGTTGGACCATTGTAAAAATGAAATGACTTTTATGGTGTCTGATGGAGTTAGTTGCAATTTATCAACAAAAAATTATTGGTTGTTCATTTACATGGCGTGATATTTTGATAGTTAATACTTTGGTCTATGTATTTCATTATTATATTTATATTATTAAGACAAATATTTTAATTGTCCCTTCTTTCAAGAATCCCCGAGCTCTAAAACAGCAACATTTTCTCTCTGCCTTATTGCAAAAAGTGACGACGCTGGGCCAATTGTGCGCCGCCTCTGAAACTCCCAATCACGGCCGGTTGTGATACAGCCTGGAATCAAACCAGGGTGTCTTTAGTGACGCCTCAAGCACTGAGATGCAGTGATAACCTTTCAACAACAAAACTTTGAGCAATGTCTATGTTTTTGGCAGGAATATTTTTGGGGGTGACTTTGGGTCAGTGTCCTAATAAAGAATAAAGAGCATACTGTTTTCTTACATTTACCACTTCAAATGTGACTGACTTTTGATGTGACCTTATTTATATTTCACTTAACAGGTAAATGTATCTCACTGCAAACAGATGTCAATTCAGTGTCTATTCCACATTGGTTCAACGTCATTTCTACATTTTGTTATTATATACAGTTGAAGTCGGAGGTTTACATACACCTTAGCCAAATACATTTAAACTCAGTTTTTCACAATTCCTGACATTTAATCCTAGTAAAAATTCCCTGTCTTAGGATCACCACTTTATTTTAAGAATGTGAAATGTCAGAATAAATGTAGAGAGAATTATTTATTTCAGCTTTTTATTTCTTTCATCACATTCCAAGTGGGTCAGAAGTTTACATACACTCAATTAGTATTTGGTAGCATTGCCTTTAAATTGATTAACATGGGTCAAACATTTCGGGTAGCCTTCCACAAGCTTCCCACAATAAGTTGGGTGAATTTTGGCCCATTCCTCCTGACAGAAATGGTGTAGCTGAGTCAGGTTTGTAGGCCTCCTTGCTCGCACATGCTTTTTTACTTCTGCCCACAAATCTTCTATAGGATTGAGGTCAGGGCTTTGTGATGGCCATTCCAATACCTTGACTTTGTTGTCCTTAAGCCATTTTGCCACAACTTTGGAAGTATGCTTGGGGTCATTGTTCATTTGGAAGACCCAACTTCCTGACTGACGTCTTGATGTTGCTTCAATATATACACACCATTTTCCTTCCTCATGATGCCATCTATTTTGTGAAGTGCACCAGTCCCTCCTGCAGCAAAGCACCTCCACAACATGATACTGCCACCCCCATGCTTCACGGTTGGGATGGTGTTCTTCGGCTTGCAAGCCTCCCCCTATTTCCTCCAAACATAACAATGGTAATTATGGACAAACAGTTCTGTTTTTGTTTCATCAGACCAGAGGACATTTCTCCAAAAAGTACGATCTTTGTCCCAATGTGCAGTTGCAAACCGTAGTCTGACTTTTTTATGGCTGTTTTGGAGCAGTGGCTTCTTCCTTGCTGAGCGGCCTTTCAGGTTATGTCGATATAGGACTCGTTTTCCTGTGGATATAGATACTTTTGTACCTGTTTCCTCCAGCATCTTCACAAGGTCCTTTGCTCTTCACACCAAAGTACGTTCATCTCTAGGAGACAGAACGCGTCTCCTTTCTGAGCGGTATGATGCCTGCGTGGTCCCATGGTGTTTATACTTACATACTATTGTTTGTACAGATGAACGTGGTACCTTCAGGCGTTTGGAAATTGCTCCCAAGGATGACCCAGACTTGTGGAGGTCTACAATTCTTTTTCTGAGGTCTTGGCTGATTTCTTTTGATTTTTCCCATGATGTCAAGCAAAGAGGCTCTGAGTTTGAAGGTAGGCCTTGAAATACATCCACAGGTATTCTTCCAATTGACTCAAATGATGTCAATTAGCCTATCAGAAGCTTCTAAAGCCATGACATAATTTTCTGGAATTTTCCAAGCTGTTTAAAGGCACAGTCAACTTAGTGTTCTGACCCACTGGAATTGTGATACAGTGAAATAATCTGTCTGTAAACAATGAATGGAAAAATTACTTGTGACATGCACGAAGTAGATGTCCTAACCGACTTTCCAACACTATAGTTTGTTAACAAGACATTTGTGGAGTGGTTGAAAAACGAGTTTTAATGACTCCAACCTAAGTGTATGTAAACTCCCGACTTCAACTGTATTATTTTTTTGTACACACTTTTTCTCCCCAATGCTGATCTTGTCTCATTGCCGCATGACTCGACCTTCGGGAGGCGAAGGTTGAGTCATACGTCCGCCGAAACATGACCCGCCAAATCACGCTTCTCAACACCCGCCCGCTTAACCTGGAAGCCATCCGCACCAATTTGTCGGAGGAAACACTGTTCACCTGATGACCAAGGTCAGCCTGCAGGCGCCCAGCCCGCCACAAGGAGTTACTAGAGCCAGATGAGCCAAGTAAAGCCCCCCAGGCCAAACCCTCCCCTAACCCAGAAGACGCTGTGTGCGCCGCCCTATGTGACTCCCGATCACGGCCGGTTGTGATACAGCCCGGGATTGAACCTGGGTCTGTTTTGACGCCTCTAACACTGCGATGCAGTGCCTTAGACCGCTGCGCCACACGAGAGGCCCGCGATTCAACGTAATTTAATTGAAGTGTGTGCCCAATGGGTATTTTTCACTGTAGGCAACTTAATCCAATTTATTGGTCCACTTCCCAAAAGAAAACTGGTTTTACAAGGGATTTTGTCTCCGTATTGACCTTTTTGACTGTGATCCTGCCTCCAGAACCATCCAATTTACATTTGAAAGACATAAGAAAAGATAATTCCACCCTAGACATGCCCACAAATGTTTTTCTGTAGGCCTATAGTGGACAGGGTTTCATCACGCCTACAATTGCTTTCAATAGATAGAAATATGTAATCTCTTTGCAGTTTGCACAGTTAAAAAAGCCCTTCATAGCGTCACATCAGATCCCAGGTTGGAGTGGTGTTGACAGCAGTCATGGCAGCATCTGCGCAGGTGATGGCACCCTGGCAGGTGTACCTTGCCAGTGGCGCTAACCGGCTCTCCCACGACCACAGAAGGGGATGCTGGAACAGCGTTTGCAGTGGAGCCAACACGCAGCTTGAGCTACAGATCAAGGAACATCTGGAGAGACGCTCCCTTGGTAAGTGTAAAGATATGGGTGGACACTTGGGGATGATCGATAGCCTTCAGAACCAGGTAGGCCTACATGGGGACCTATCACTGAACACCTTCCCCAGTTCACCTTCTCCTCATTTTCATTCTCCTAAGCATAATCTTGTGACCAGGCTCATTCTCCAGTTCCTTTGTGACCTCTGATTTAGAAAATAATTGACAGATATAGACACTGAAGTGGAATTCTATCCCATCCTTTCAGCAAACAGCAGTGGGAAGGAGGGTAAGCGAAGGAATGAACCCAATGGGCACAAACGCCGATTCAACATCTATTCCACGTTGGTTCAATGTAATTTCATTGAAATTACGCTGAAACAACGTTGATTCAACCAGTGTGTGCCCAGTGGGAAGGAAGGTGTAACAGAGTTGTGGGATACAGCCAACATCTCATGGGGAAAAACATTTAAAAGGACAAAGGACTTGGCACAGTCCTTTTTATGTAAGGTTTTGACTTGAGTGCATGTGCTCTTAAATTAGATTACTAATTTAATTGGAACAGTTTAACTGCATCACTGACTTGCAATGACAAAGATTGATAGTAAACATGTTAATGAAAGGTATTATCTTCTGCCTATCTGTGTTTCTCTCATAGATTTCTGACTGGTACACAACCCATGCCCAACTCAGGCTGCAGGTCGTCAATGCTCAACTGGAAGTCTATGACTATAAATACAAGTTAGTTTGTTTATAGTATATGTGTGTGGATCCACTGTGTCCTGAAAATCCACCATGAAGGATTGCGCAAACAATGGCATGAATTTTGGTCACAAGTAAATTGCATTATTTTTCTTGCTCATGTGATCTTTGAAAGGTCACACGTGTATGGACAAGAATGCAATTCACAAACACACACACACTCTAAAGTTAAACTGCTGTCTGGTATAGGTGTGAACATGAGGAGAGGCGTCTCTTGGCAGCCGAGGCAGAGCTGAGGCACCTGCAGAGTATTCAGCATGAGTTAATCTATAGGGAAGGAGATTTGCACATACAACTGGATGGAAACCTAGAGGAAATGGTCCTCCTCAAGAGCAACCAAGAGGAGGTGGGGTCCTTATACTGTTACTGTTTCAATTACATTTTATATATCGTATGGTTCCATAGGTCTAGTACCATTACGGCACATACTGTTTGCATTGCTTTTCTATTGTCAATGTTGTTTGAGAGCTTTTGGAAACAACAATGACATCCACGTTTGTATTTCCTGTGTCTGTGCAGGGAGTGATGGCCCAGATGTCTGGGTTGGTTAATGTGGAGATGGACTGTGCTCACTCAGTGGACCTGAATGATAAACTGAGGGAGCAGTGGGGGGCGACGGTCCTGAAGAACAAACAGAGGCTGAGAGCTGGTTACAGAGCAAGGTGGGCCACTGTCAACACAAACACTGAGTACTGAAGATGTTAGAGATACAAAATGTATGATCATATATTCTCCATGTTTGTTTTGAGCCCTCAGGTGGACAGCATGAAGACCCAAGTGACCATCTGTTCCGATGGGTCCGAGGTCAGGCTGCTCTTTCACTTTACTCAGTTTACAATTGGCTCATTCATCCCCCTCCTCTCCCCTGTAACTATTCCCCAGGTCGTTGCTGTAAATGAGAACGTGTTCTCAGTCAACTTACCTGGTAAAATCACGGATAAATAAATAAACTCACTTGCTTACAGAATCTGTCGATGGAGAGGGACGAGATGGAAGTGAACGAGCAATACAGTGTTCACCTCAATCAGCTTCAGCAGCTATGTACAGCCACAGAGCAACAGGCTGTCCAGTACCAGATGCTACTGTACCAGATGCTACTGGACATCAAGACCAGGGGGAAGAATCAGCAGTGCTGATTAAGTAGCAGAAGCACAGGAAGTGGAGGTAGACTAAGTAGAGCGGGGGAGTGGACATATGATCAGTAGTGCAGGAAGAGAAGGTAGACTGAGTAGCAGTAGCACAGGAAGTGGAGGTAGTGGACATATGATCAGTAGTGCAGAGGGTGGTGTCAGGATCAGCAGTGGGGGTAGTCGAGTGATTACCAGCAGTGGTGGTCCAGCCAGCAGCCCCAGCAGAGTGACCATCAGGAACACAGGAATCGGAGGCGGTGGAGGCAGAGAGCGGATCAGCGTCTGTAAAATGTCCGCCCTCTCCATATCAGCTGCTGTGAAAGAAAAAGAAAAGGCCCAGGAGGTCCGTCGGGAATCCTACACAAAACAGGTATCAGGTGAGAACCACATTCCATCAAACAAGCATTAATACCTTTTAAATTACCAGTATTACAATGCACCTTCATGCTAGAAAACATGTTTTCACAGGTTCTCTGTCTGCAATAATTCCTGTTACTGTGCCTTTCATCGTTGCTGTGAATAAGTAATGCACAGAGGTTTCTGTTTGAACAGTAATCTATAAAATTCTGAAATATACTCTGAAATAGTTTAAGGGATGCAGGGGTGATGGAATTTGTTCTACACCAAACAACTTTATCTTATTGGATTCAGTTTAATGTAAAGCGCTTACTCTAACATTTATCCAGAAGATGGCAGTGTATGCATTTAGGTGATCAGTTGTGGAGCGAGTCAGCTAGTCTTCTCATTTTACACATTTACGCAAGTTAGTATAACTTTTAGATTTTATTTTAGTAGTTTGAAATCAATGTATCAAAGCTAAAAATAAAGCTTCTGATTTACTTTCTATTGTTTTTAAAACCTTTTGCTGTAATTACTTCACACTTATGAATACACTTGTTCTGAAATATTATCCTCATCTTATTTTGTTTTACTGTACTACATTTCAAATGTGTATTAGAAAGTTTGCTTATAATAAAGTTTTACTTTCTTCAAACATGAAACAAACTGGCTTTGGGTGTGTTCGTAAATTCACTCTGGCTATCTACTCTGATTTCAGAGCCCCCTCGTCTGAGTGTAAACGTCAGCAAAAAGAAGTTATTAAATTGTTTCATTAGGCCCTAATAAATTCATTAGGCCCTAATTATTGATTTCACATGACTGGGAATACAGATATGCATCTGTTGGTCACAGATGCCTCACTTGTAACTGGAAGGTTGTAAGGTCGAATCCCCGAGCTGACAAGGTAAAAATCTGTCATTCTGCCCCTGAACAAGAGGTGATGGTGGTGGATGAATGGCACGACCATGGGCCTCAGGAACTCTTCACGTTTTCTCTGCACATTCAAATTGCCGTCAATAAAATTGTTTTCGTTGTCCGTAGTTTATGCCTGCCCATACGATAATGCAGGGTTTCCCAAACTCTGTCCCAAGGAGTGCACGTTTAGTTTTTTCCCCCTAGCACAACACAGCTGATTCAAATAATCAACTAACCATCAAGCTTTGAATATTTGAATCAGCTGTATAGCAAAAACCAAAACATGCACCCCTTGGAGTCACGAAGACCGAGGTGGGGAAACGCTGCCATAACCCCACCGCCACCATTGGGCACTGCGCAAACACGAATTTCCAAGACTGTGTCCCTATACTAAAACTGATATTTCTTATTTGTTTTTTGAAGTTACAAGCCTGGAACCTTTAACATAGACTGCTGACACCCTGTGGAAGCCATAGGATTTGCATCCAGGGAGCTAATGCTCAGTATGAAACTATACTTGCCATTCTAAGAGGATGCTCTCTCTCAACCCCAAAAAAATTCAGGTTGGTTTGTCTTTGGATTTTCTCTTACCATATCTATTGTGTTATATTCTCCTACATTATTTTAACATTTCTACAAACTTCAACGTGTTTTCTTTCCAATGGTGCCAATTATATGCATTCCCTGGCTTCAGGGCCTGTGGAACAGGCAGTTTACTTTGGGCACGTCATTCTGGCGGAAATTGAGAAAAAAGGGGCCTAGCCCTAAGTGGCCGTCATTGTAAATGACTTGCAAATGACTTGCCTAACTAAATATATTTAAATCATAGAAACCAGGAGGGATGGTCCAAAGGTACACTTCCATATAACTTAACAGACACTATTATCCAGAGTGACTTACAGTAGTGAGTGCGTACATTTTCATATTTGTTTGTACTGGTCCCACGTGGGAATCAAACCCACAACCATGGCATTGCAAGTGCCATGCTTGACCAACTGAGCCACACGGGATGCATGTGTAGGTTACATTCAGGATATCCTTTATGCATAACAAAAACGGATCATATGACTGATTCATAATAAACAAAAACGAACAACAACTCCCCTGCAGTGGCAAACAACATACAGTATGGAAATGACTTTCATTAACATTTTGTAAATTCACTCTATTGCTCAATGTGCTGCACCATACTGGCTAGGGGAGGGCACAGTACAGCAGCGAATCATACTGTGCCCTCAGCCCAGCACACACTGCCATGTCTGTTACACAGCAATAAGAGCCTGTTTTATATGCAACTTAAGTTGCAAATGAAAAGAGGTAGTGATTGATAGATGTGAGACCGGAGAACAAAACGAAAGGTGCATAGCTGTCACACCCAGAATGAATGCGAGATAAAGAGAGAGGGGGGAGATAAAGACAGAGATGGGGGGGGGGGGTAAAGAGAGCGAGCGAGCGGCACCAGGCAGCTTATCTAACTAGTGCCACCATGCAATGATTTATGTAAGCCAGCATTGTCACTGAGGCGGAGTTTCAAAATGCTTGGATTACCTGCACTGTTGTTAACATGATGAAATATAATAAAATCTGGGTTTGTTAAACACTACTCTGTAATTTGGATATGTTCAAGGGTTGTAGTCAATTTATAGTGGGGAAAAACACAGATAATTAGCTCTGAAGTCATTAATTCGCACCCGTTTTGGATGGAACACCAACATGTTTGTGCATCCCACTTCCCTCTATACTTTTATGGCTCTACACTTTAGTAATAAAATAGACAGAGTGATGTGGATTCCAACAACAGCTTCTTGGGAAGATTTGCTTGAAATCATTTTGGTGATGTACATTGTTTCAAATGGAGTTCCGTAATTTAGTAAATTAATATAAAACGCACAGTTGTAGTTATTCAATAAATGTATTTATATTATGCATGTTCCTTTGTGATTAGACCTTTAGTATTTTTTCCATTAGTCTACTATCTGGACTGGTTTAACCTGACAGCAGATGGCTTGAGGCCCCATGCGCAGCATTTCCCTGTCACTGATTTAATAGCACTTTGGTCATTAGTGTCCAGTAATAGTCTAGATAGGAGTGGGAATGGGTGTGACAGAGAATGGGCAAAGGTTACTGTGTAGGCAAGGGTCAGAAAGTTTCGTTTTCTATCTTTGGGACTTGGTCATTCAGCTGTGGAGAAACTAACCATTTAGTGTACATGTTATTACATTGGACTGAACACTGTACTGTACCTTGTCATGTATTTCTTTATGTCTTTGTTTTACATGTTTTCTACACCTCTATACCAATTGTAAGAAACATTTACTTATTGATACTAATTTAAAGTATTTAAGCAACAATAATGGAAAGTAATCGATACTATTATTCTATTTTATTCTAGAAAGCTCCATAGAGGGATTTTACAATGCTTTCAGGCATCAGTTTATGTAACCTAATGGAGGCCAGGTTTTTGCTGCACAAAATGTCTATCAACGAGTGAAAATGAACTTGTGGGTTCAGAGGCCGACTTTACCCTTCACTGCAAGATAGCTATGGCTCCAGACGTACTGCCTGCAGCTCCTTACCCTTCAACTAAGGATAACTATGACATAGATGATGAAGCTTAGGCATCTGGGTTGGCCTAGCTGTCACTCCAGGCACTCAAGCGATCAGTGGTAAAACCTTGAGTGTGCTCAGACCCCTTCCTTTTAAATATTCCTTTTCAAACCCTTTAAGGAAAATAACTAAAGATAGTGTGTTCAGAGCATATAGGCTAGTTCTTTAAATCAGCCAGTCGGCGAATGTTCGAGGTAGTTTCTGACAGGGCCAGGTGCCTTGCACTGTTCGTACTGTTTTAATGTTGATATAGGTTAAAATAAGAACCAAGACTTGAGATTGGTTCGACTTTTCAACCAATCAATTTTTCCATTCTCTGAAGGCCCGGGTATTGACACGTAAGTGTGGCATGTCAATGTTTATCCCACAAGATTTAAAGGTTATAAAGGCAGATTTGTGTTACTAGGAAACAGAGTTACTGATAGTGATTGCAGAAGGGATTTCTGGGTAACAACTACTGTTACATTTAGTTTGATCTTACTTTTTGCGTCATGATTTTCAAGTGCTATATACCACACATTGCAGTGTGCACCCTTGTTGACTTTTTCCAATCTTACAACAAGTCAAAAACACCTTAACCAACTTAACAATCAATTCAGCAGCCAGTAGTGGAAAAATGCCTCTACCAGTCATAAAGGTTGCAAATGCCTTTATTAAGCTGTCTACGGACATCCAGGGGCACATTCCAACAGCCAGACATCATTTACAAACACAGCATATGTGTTTAACGCTCTCGTAATCCTGCAAGATCTGGTTTGTGAGGTGTGTCACTATAAGGGGAACGACAGGGCTTAAAACACAATATCCTTCACTCTCATTCACCTTTCTCTCAGTCCCAAGTGTTTTCTCGCTTGGCCTGAAACACTAAGTGCATTCAAACATGCAGAGACCCAGCCAGGTGACAGGAGAGATGCATTGCTGTGACACATACAACACAGACAATACAATACACAACCAAAACAATGAAGGACTAAGTAAATACATGGTGGTGAATAATGTAACATACTGAATGCATTTATGGTATGACAGAGTATAGAGCTTATAGGCCAATTGCAGTTAGTAGGGAACATTTGAGTTTGGTGTTTGCACTGTTCTACAGTCAGTTACCATCAGACTCATTAAATGTTAGCCATGGTTAAAGCTGTAAGATGCAGCGATAGATGAACCAGAGAGAGAAGACAGAGAAAAGATTATCTCAGTAGAACAAAGTGACAATTCTTTGGCTGAGAGGGATCCTGCTGGACAAATCGTAAAAGAGACTTTATTTACACATAACATTTTGAGAGGGTTTGCTAAAACGACCTCTACTGCGGATGATAAATTAAGAGGCCTGTAATGGGGCTGGGGACCAACCATGCATGGCCACAGGTTAGACAGGTTTCTGCACAAGCAGAAACGTGCAGCGGTCCACAAAGAAACTAATCAGATGAAACCGTGGATGAGATATGGGTACAATCAATGTACATAAAAAAGTAATAAATTCTATACAATCCCTATGATCAAAGAGACTAAAAGTGAGTTTACAAGTTTATCAACTTTCAAAGGAAAAAGTGTATGATATACCATTTTGTAGCGATAAGTCTCTACTTTTATCCAATGTAAAAAACAAAATTTCTAATTTTGCTACATAAGACAAATGTAGGCCGGTCGGTCACAAATTACTGTATCTTGCGGTGACTAACATCAAAGTATCAATGATACCAATTTTATGGATTCTTAAAGTTTTACTGTAGCGTGCTCAAAAGCAGGGCACAATGGAAACCATTCAAGAGGGTAAGATCGGTAAAGGATGGCATGTACCGGTAAATAACATTTACGTGCCTGCATCAAAAGCAAACAAATGCTACTGGGAGCTAAGCTTTTTCTCAAATCATGCATAGGTAGCCTAATTATTAATTACATTCATTGATGAATAAACCATTTTCTAAGATCCATGCTATCCCCTTAAGCAGAGGTTTAGCAGCTGATGAGGAGAACAGGCCTTAAGACAAAATACCAGGCAATTATAATTTCAGATACACTTGAGGCTGTTAGCAACGCAATATCATTAGCTTATAACCACAAATGCAATGGTAATATTTTACATATGGTGAAAAGTAGTTCAGTAGCTCAGGGCTTGAGCTGTAGTATGTTTTCCTATTCAAACAGACAGAGGCTACAAACAACAAATGGATTATCAATATGAATAAATGGCATTAATAAGAACCAATAGTGTTGCTTCGCTTCATGCCAATTCCTAATGCCTTAGATTTATTATTAAGTTAGCACAAGTTGTTGTGCTAGACTAGATCGGCTTTTGATTAATCAGTTCATCAGGGAAAAACACCACCTTTAGCCTACTCATTCAATGAAATCCATATACTTGTATTATCATTGTTGATTCAGTATCATACAGGGCTTAAGTGTGATTCTCAGGCAATGAATATTGTGTGTTGTTGACCAAATAACTGGTTTATTTGTAATCCAGGTGTGCACAATGCAAAGCTGCTGCCAGAACATTTTGTGAATCCAGGGCACCACATTCCTTCATGAAAGGGTGTTAAAAGTGCATCGATAAGTACATCGATGACGTCCCCCCCACAGTGACCGTACGTACATACCCCAACCAGAAGCCATGGATTACAGGCAGCATCCGCACAGAGATAAAGGCTAGAGCTGCCACTTTCAAGGAGCGGGACTCTAACCCGGAAGCTTATAAGAAATCCCGCTATTGCCCTCCGTTGAACCATCAAACAGGCAAAGCGTTAATACAGGACTAAGATCGAGTTGTACTACACCAGCTCTGACGCTCGTCGGATGTGGCAGGGCCTGCAAACGATTACAGATTACAAAGGGAAGCACAGCTGAGAGCTGCCCAGTGACACGAGCCTACCGGAAGAGCTAAACTACTTATATGCTCGCTTTGAGGCAAATAACATTGAAACATGCATGAGAGCACCAGCAGTACCGGTAGACTGTGATCACGCTCTCCGCAGCCGATGTGAGTACGACCTTTTAGACAGGTCAACATTCAGACGGATTACCAGGACGTGTACTGCGAGCATGCGCTGACCAACTAGCAAGTGTCTTCACTGACATTTTCAGCCTCTCCCTGTCCAAGTCTGTAATACCAACATGGTTTTTAGCAGACCACCATAGTGCCTGTGCCCAAGAACACTAAGGTAACCTGCCTAAATGACTACCGGCCCGTAGCACTCACGTCTGTAGCCATGAAGTGCTTTGAAAGGCTGGTCATGGCTCACATCAACACCATAAACCACAGAAACCCTAGACCCACTCCAATTTGCATACCGCCCCAACAGATCCACAGAAGATACAGTCTCTATTGCACTCCACACTGCCCTTTTCCACCTGGACAAAAGGAACACCTATGTGAGAATGCTATTAATTGACTACAGATCAGCATTCAACACCATAGTGCCCTCAAAGCTCATCAATAAGCTAAGGACCCTGGGACTAAACACCTCTCTCGGCAACTGGATCCTGGACTTCCTGACGGGCCGCCACCCAGGTGGTAAGGGTAGGTAACAACACATCCGCCACGCTGATCCTCAACACAGGGGCCCCTCAGGGGTGCGTGCTCAGCCCCCTCCTGTACTCGGTGTTCACTCATGACTGCACGGCCAGGCACGACTCCAAAACCATCATTCAATTTTCTGATGACATAACAGTACATCACTGGGGCCAAGCTTCCTGCCATCCAGGACCTCTATACCAGGCGGTGTCAGAGGAAGGCCCTAAAAATTGTCATAGACTCCAGCCACCCTAGTCAGACTGTTCTCTCTGCTACCACACGGCAAGCGGTTCCTGGAGCACCAAGTCTAGGTCCAAGAGGCATCTAAACAGCTTCTACCCCCAAGCCATAAGACTCCTGAACATCTAGTCAAATGGCTACCCAGACAATTTGCATTGCCCGCCCCCCTCTCCACACCACTACCACTCTGTTGTCATCTATGCAAAGTCACTTTAATTAACTCTACCTAAACTCAGCAAAAAAAGAAATGTCCTCTCACTGTCAACTGTTTATTTTCAGCAAACTTAACATGTGTAAATATTTGTATGAACATAACAAGATTCAACAACTGAGACCTAAACTGAACAAGTTCCACAGACATGTGACTAACAGAAATGGAATAATGTGTCCCTGAACAAAGGAGGGTCAAAATCAAAAGTAACAGTCAGTATCTGGTGTGGCCACCAGCTGCATTAAGTACTGCATTACATCTCCTCCTCATGGACAACACCAGATTTACCAGTTCTTGCTGTGAGATGTTACCCCACTCTTCCACCAAGGCACATGCAAGTTCCTGGACATTTCTGGGGGGAGTGGCCCTAGCCCTCACCCTCCGATCCAACAGGTCCCAGACGTGCTCAATGGGATTGAGATCCGGGCTCTTCGCTGGCCATGGCAGAACACTGACATTCCTGTCTTGCAGGACATCACGCACAGAACGAGCAGTATGGCTGGTGGCGTTGTCATGCTGGAGGGTCATGTCAGGATGAGCAGGAAGGGTACCACATGAGGGACGAGGATGTCTTCCCTGTTACGCACAGCTTTGAGATTTCCTGCAATGACAAAAAGCTCAGTCCGTTGATGCTGTGACACACCGCCCCAGACCATGACGGACCCTCCACCTCCAAATCGATCCCGCTCCAGAGTACAGTTCTCGGTGTAACGCTCATTCCTTCGACAATAAACGCAAATCCGACCATCACCCCTGGTGTGACAAAACCGCGACTCGTCAGTGAAGAGCACTTTTTGCCAGTCCTGTTTGGTCCAGCGATGGTGGGTTTGTGCCCATAGGCGACGTTGTTGCCGGTGATGTCTGGTGAGGACCTACCTTACAACAGGCCTACAAGCCTTCTGTCCAGCCTCTCTCAGCCTATTGCGGACAGTCTGAGCACTGATGGAGGGATTGTGCATTCCTGGTGTAACTCGGGCAGTTGTTGTTGCCATCCTGTACCTGTCCCGCAGGTGTGATGTTCGGATGTACCGATCCTGTGCAGGTGTTGTTACACGTGGTCTGCCACTGCGAGGACAATCAGCTGTCCATCCGGTCTCCCTGTAGCACTTAGTCGTCTCACAGTACGGACATTGCAATGTATTGCCCTGGCCACATCTGCAGTCCTCATGCCTCCTTGCAGCATGCCTAAGACACATTCACGCAGATGAGCAGGGATCCATATTTTTTGAAACTGCAGTGTTAGGGGCTTGTAAGTAAGCATTTCACTGTAAGGTCTACACCTGTTGTATTTGGCGCATGTGACTAATAAAATTTGATTTGATTTGAAAAGTTTGCATGGAGATGGCCTTGACTCAATTAACTATCTTTAGCCAGTTCACACATACTTCTCACCATTAGTGTCATACGGACACAGCTAGGACCCTAGGTAAGACGTATGCAGTGTGCAATCGGTGGAAAGTTACTCTTGAACCAAGGAGCTGTCTCCACTACACAATTTATTCTATGTTCTAAAATGTGTTTAAAGTAAAATTATATTAAACATGAACTTTCAATGGTTTAGTGTGTTTTAATCCTGACAGGACATCCAGCATGTGCTCTGCAGACTGATACTCTCTGACAAGCTGAAATGATTGATAAGAAATTACATCTCAGAACTCGCTGCCCTTTGCCACACCAACAAGCCATTGACAGATTGAGTCTGTCATGCCTGTGTGTGCGCATGTATGACTTAAATAGAAGACTTAGGGGAGGTGTTAACTCCCACGCCTTTCATTGTCTTTTCCTCCCACCTCTACCCCCCTCCTGTGAAGTTGTATAAAACAACCAGCCCTTCTCCTGCACTCTTAACTAACTCCTCTCCAGCTATAGCAGTACGACAGCAGACACAATCAACATGTCCTTCTCCAGCAGCAGCTTCATGTCCTCTAGTAGATCCATGAGGAGAGAATCTATGAGCTCCTCTTGCATCTCCATCTCTGGAGGGGGCAGCATGGGAGGTGGTGGCCGCATCAGCATGAGGACTGCAGATGTGGCCAGGGCAATACATTGCAATGTCCGTACTGTGAGACGACTAAGTGCTACAGGGAGACCGGATGGACAGCTGATTGTCCTCGCAGTGGCAGACTTGTTTACGTGCTGCTGTGCGTTTTGTTGCTAACCTAACTTTGCTACCTGCCAGCTTTACGGTTTTTACTTTGTAATTATCGTTTTTATTTTTTCATTCAACTTTTTCACTCCGGACGCTTTATCTGGACGTGTTTCGTCAGGACCTCCACCAACCGAAGCTAAGTAGTAACACTAACATGATGCCTTCTAACTGCTGTCGCTGTACTCATAATATACAGGAGAACGGTCGCCTTAAGGC
>QNTS01000309.1:522197-539720 GCA_003317085.1 Hucho hucho
TTCTACTTTTAAACTCTGACAAAACAGAGATGCTAGTTCTAGGTCCCAAGAAACAAAGAGATCTTCTGTTGAATCTGACAATTAATCTTGATGGTTGTACAGTCGTCTCAAATAAAACTGTGAAGGACCTCGGCGTTACTCTGGACCCTGATCTCTCTTTTGACGAACATATCAAGACTGTTTCAAGGACAGCTTTTTTCCATTTACGTAACATTGTAAAAATCAGAAACTTTCTGTCCAAAAATGATGCAGAAAAGTTAATCCATGCGTTTGTAACTTCTAGGTTAGACTACTGCAATGCTTGACTTTCCGGCTACCCGGATAAAGCACTAAATAAACTTCAGTTAGTGCTAAACACGGCTGCTAGAATCTTGACTAGAACCCCAAAATTTGATCATATTACTCCAGTACTAGCCTCTCTACACTGGCTTCCTGTTAAGGCAAGGGCTGATTTCAAGGTTTTACTGCTAACCTACAAAGCATTACATGGGCTTGCTCCTACCTATCTTTCCAATTTGGTCCTGCCGTACATACCTACACGTACGCTACGGTCACAAGACGCAGGCCTCCTTACTGTCCCTAGAATTTCTAAGCAAACAGCTGGAGGTAGGGCCTTTTCCTATAGAGCTCCATTTTTATGGAATAGTCTGCCTATCCATGTGAGAGACGCAGACTCTGTCTCAACCTTTAAGTCTTTATTGAAGACTCATCTCTTCAGTAGGTCTTATGACTGAGTGTAGTCTGGCCCAGGAGTGTGAAGGTGAACGGAAAGGCACTGGAGCAACGAACCACCCTTGCTGTCTTTGCCTGGCCGGTTTCCCCTCCACTGGGATTCTCTGCCTCTAACCCTATTACAGGGGCTGAGTCACTGGCTTACTGGTGCCGTGGCGGAGATCTTGTGGGCTATACTCGGCCTTGTCTCAGGATGGTAAGTTGGTGGTTGAAGATTTCCCTCTAGTGGTGTGGGGGCTGTGCTTCGGCAGAGTGGGTGGGGTTATATCCTGCCTGTTTGGCCCTGTCCGGGGGTATCGTCGGACGGGGCCACAGTGTCTCCCGACCCCTCCTGTCTCAGCCCCCAGTATTTATGCTGCAGTAGTTTATGTGTCGGGGGGTTAGGGTCCGTCTGTTATATCTGGAGTATTTATTTTATCTGGTGTCCTGTGCGAATTTAAGTATGCTCTCTCTAATTATCTCTCTCTTTCTTTCTTTTTTCTTCTTCTCTCTCTCGGAGGACCTGAGCATTAGGACCATTCCTCAAGGCCTACCTGGCCTGATGACTCCTTGATGTCCCGAGTCCACCTGGCCGTGCTGCTTCTCCAGTTTCAACTGTTCTGCCTGTTTTATGAACATTTTAAAATCTTGTCCATGTTCTGTTATAATCTGCACCCGGCACAGCCAGAAGAGGACTGGCCACCCCTCACAGCCTGGTTCCTCTCTAGGTTTCTTCCTAGGTTTTGGCCTTTCTAGGGAGTTTTTCCTAGCCACCGTGCTTTTACACCTGCAGTGCTTTTACACCTGCATTGCTTGCTGTTTGGGGTTTTAGGCTGGGTTTCTGTACAGCACTCTGTGACATCAGCTGATGTAAGGGGGGCTTTATAAATAAATTTGATTTGATTTGATCAGTGGCATGAGGGCATGCAGCATGTATGGGGGTGCAGGTGGCTCTGGGGTGCGCATCTCCCGTTCCAGTGCATCCAGGTCCTTCTCTGCTGGTGGTGGTTTTTGCATGGGTGGTGGTGGTGGAGGTGGCTTCAACATGTCTGATGGCCTGGACCTGCATGTGTTTGCCAACGTGAAGGCCACCATGCAGAACCTGAACGACCGCCTGGTCCACTACCTGGAGGAGGCCAATGCTGATCTGGAGCACAAGATCCGCATGTTCCTGAAGGCCAAGCTCCCCCGCTGGTCATGACTACAGTGCCTTTCATCTCTCCATCACTGAACCCCAAGGCAAGGTACGTCAGTCAACTCATTTACAACTACATTACACCATTATGACTACTTTTGCAACTTGTTTATAAAGGCTGGGTTTTACGGCCACTGATAGCTGTTACCTTACTATTGTGGAAGAGGTAAGGGAGTGTCAGATACTCCCAGGCACAAGATAAACACCACCACTTAGTAAGCCTTCACCAGTAACCTGATAATGTCAAGGACAATATCATAAATCTGGTTCATGCCCATTACCGCATTAATGTTCTTACATGTAGCTTTATTTTTATGAATTTCATTTTTGTGCACTGTGAATGCTGTGTATGTATCCCAGGGTAATTGATCTCTGATCCATTGTCAGACACACTAACATACCCAAAACTGACTCAAAATCAGATCAAGTTTATAGATCCATTCATCCATTCGCTCCAAATAAATAACTGTTAAACTCCAAAATGTAATTTTCTCTTTCAGATCCAGGATGCCACACGGATCAACGGTGGAATCTACCTCAGCATTGACAACGCCAAGCTGGCAGCAGATGATTTCACGGTCAAGTGAGTAACATTATGAATGATCACAATAAATATGCATCAATCCATACTCTCTTCAATAGATATATCTTTAGTCCAGTAAACAGAAGTGGTATTCTCCAAACAAAGCTGTTTTGATTTTGCTTAGGTATGAGAACGAGCTGTGCATGAGGCAGTCTCTGGAGGCTGACATTAGTGGCCTGAGGAGGGTGCTGGACGAGCTGACCATGGCCAGATCTGACCTGGAGATGCAGATTGAGGGGCTGACAGAGGAGTTGATCATCCTCAAGAAGAACCACGAGGCGGTGTCTGAGTGACTATAGATTTAGTCATACAAAAGTAATTGCCAATCTTCATGACTATTTGTCATCAGTTGAAAAAAAATTGCCAATGCCATGCATAATGATTAATGCATGACTGAGGTTGACCCAGACTATCCATAATTCCTTTAGGAGCTGTTGTCCATGCGTGCCCAGATGAGCGGCCAGGTCCATGTGGAGGTTGACGCTGCACCACAGGAAAACCTCAGCAAAGTCATGGCTGAGATTCGTGAACACTGCGAGGCTGTCGCTGCCAAGAACAACAGTGATCTGGAGGGATGGTTCCACGCCAAGATATTACTGTTTCTCAATATTAATATGATTCCATAATTTAGGACCACGATATCCAAAATGTCCCATCAATTGAATTGTTAATGTAAAAACACTATTTTGGATGGTGTTGTCCACAGACCGAGGCGCTGAACAAGGAGGTTGCAATTAGCACAGAAGTTATCCAATTGTCCAGATCTGAAATTTCAGAAGTCAAACGCACACTGCAGAGTCTTGAAATCAAACTTCAATCACAAATGAGCATGGTTAGACTGTTAAAAAATTATTTAAAAATATTTATTTTGTTTCAATGTCTGCCACCGATCGAAGAATTTGCTTAACGGATTCCTGATGTTTTGTTTTGCTCTTAATTTCTCTCCAATAGAAATCATCCATGGAAAATACCCTCGCAGAGACAAAGAACCGTTTCTCCATGCAGCTGTCGGGTTATCAGAAGCAGGTGACCAGCTTGGAGGAACAGTTGGTAAATCTCAGGGCTGACTTGGAATGCCAGGGCCAGGAATATAAAATGCTGCTGGACATCAAGACCAGGCTGGAGATGGACATTTCTGAGTACAGGAGACTGCTGGATGGAGAGATGACAAGCAGGTGAGCCAAACAAGCCTATTTTATTAGTCCAGCAAATTAGATTTTTAAGCTATCAAGGGTGTTTTGATTCTAAACTTTGAGCAGGTTCTAGGCTAGACTCACTTACTTTCTTAAAAGCAAAACAGTGGCCCCACCAGTTTGTACACTACCAGTAGAATCATGTCAAAACCTTGCAAGGTCAAGACCTTGCCATATTGTGTTTGGTAAAGTCAATTATGTGCTAATTTGTGTTTTCTGTTTGGTCCACAGTGTCTCCTCCTCCTCCTGCACCAGCACCAGGAAGGTCATCACAATGGTAGAAGAGGTGGTGGAAGGGAAAGTGGTCTCCTCCACCCAATCCTCAGCTTCTTCATATGCACGCCGCTGATGCAGTTCATGAGTGTACTGAGGGAAATATAACAACTGATTATCTGACTCATTAAACATCCAGTGCATATCTGGAAGGCAACAGCAATAAAAATCCTTTGTTTGTTCAATTACTTTGTCTTCATAACAGGCAAGAATTATAAAAATTTAACGTCTGCTTTAGTTTCATAAATTATTTAATGTGTGCCTATTCAATTAAACATGAAATCGTTTCAGAGTAGTGGTAAGGTTGAGCTCGGTGTTAGCCTGATTACTAGCTATGGGGTGTCACCTAGTGTTGGCTTTAGGGATGCAAGTAGATGTTAAGCAAACCTACATGTACATGTCCCATCATGATAATCTAACCTATTGACTTGAAATATGTCATTTCCAGCACTCATTTATTCTTAAATGTAATATGATACAATTACAGAAATTCAGGTAAAAGTAAAACGTTAGACATTCCCAATCTCCAATTTGTGTCAGGATAATCAGAACGACAATATACTCCAGGGTGGGACCACCCAAGCAGCCAGTTATATAGAAAATCAATCTGAATGGGTAGGACATAACCCCCTATTGATGCACCGGTGTGTCAATCTAAGTAACATAATACAAAAATCCCAATCAAACTACATCACTTTAAGCTACAGGTGTCCATTGCATGGGCTGCGTCTCAATCCACCGCATCTGCAGTGGAAAGTGGCAGATCTACAGACACTTTGTGTCAGACCAGGAGACATCCCGAAAATCTTCTCACCAAAACGTCTGCATCATCCAAACGGTATGCTACAGATATAACGGTATACTACAAGCAAGCCTGTTTCTCTCCCCAGTCAGAAGCAGCCTGCCTGACTCTGATTCTGACTAGCAGTAGTAATCTATCCTCCTCTGTATTGTATTCAGGAAATATATTTGTAGGCCGAAATTGTAGGGGGAAAGCACTAATCATGTTTATGCAACCTAATAATCACCCTTAGAATACTTCCAGAAACACTTTTATTTTTATTTCAAATTGAGAAAATCTACAATACAAATTGGCCCACCCTAGTTATAAGAATGTGACATTGCACAGCAGAAGGACGGTTTCTTCTTATTTTTCTTCTTGATTTCAATATGGAATGAGTACTGGAATTTGTATGTTCTGTTTCATATTGATTTAAAAGGCTAATTTAAAAAGTACATTTTTATAATTTCATTAACATATTGTATTGTAACAATAGTAGCAGTTCATTCTATTGAGGCAGGCGTGGGGAATGGGGGTACACGAGATGTTCCCCCGTGATAAAAGGGGGGCATGAGTGAAAAGGTTCGGGAAGCACTGGCCTAGCTGATTATGTAGGGCAGGCTATCAATTCAGCTAGATCTTTTGTATGGCAAGATGTTGCATTGGAATGTTGAGTCAGTTGATTCACGGGACTGAGAGAGGAAGGAGGTCCCTCTGGCAGGTCTTCTAGGCTCTTACACATGTGCAGTCATCGTGCTCTGTTCATAACCCTCATGTGTCTTAGCTTTATCTATGAGTTTAGTAACCATTTTAGATAGGCCTACTACATAGTGGAAGTTATTGAGCTTTTGAAAGGGTTTGGTCTGATCTCATTGTTTAATGTCTGGGATTTAAACACACTATCAGAGGATTGTCACCAAACTAGGACAAAATAAGGTAGATAGTTTTTGTTATGATACTGTAAAACTCAGTTATTTTCTGCTGGTGTTTGAAAAGATTGATGACTATGAAACCAAAAATAGTCACCATAGCAGGCTAAACCTATCTGAGCATACAGATCTCCCTCTACTCCTCCTCCTCCCTGGGCAGCTGTGAGGCCCTGGCAGCGTGGCGTGCCACCCTCCCCCTGTCCTCCCCCCTCCTCCGGACCACACCCTCCCGCAGCTTCATTAACCTGGCTGCCTCCATCACTGCCCGTAGGATGGAGTACTCTAAGAGCCCGCACACTAGGGAGAGACATCATCAAATACACAACTCCTCTCTGCCCCTCTGTCTTGTCAGCCCCTGTTGACCAGAGATGATTCTAAAGCCCCACTTTCCTATTCTCAACTTCAATAACCTTCAGTTAACATGTGGTTGGATTGAAATAGACCTGAGCATATTGTATCTTTCCTATATCACAGTCCAATGTTTACTCCTGACTTCTTTTTTTCAAGTGTACCTGAGCAGTCCTTTGAGCATATTCTTGATGCCCTTTCCTTCCCCATCCAGTTAATATGACCCTACTGTAAAAAGGGAAGATTTTTACCTATGTTTTGCTCTACGACCCCCACAAGTGTCCCGGGGACTCATCTAAAGGTAACCCATGCAAATTAATGGAAGTATGGAGGTAGTGTGACGGCTCTCCGTGAATGCCGGTAATTCAGAGTCAGGCGCAGGACAACAATGATGTGCTCATAAGTTTACTCAAGTTTCCAAAATAAGAGTGGGAAAACAACCACTCTCAAACACGGAACCAAAATACAACAAACAATCAATCACAAAGACATGGGGGGGACAGAGGTTTAAATAGGAACATGTAATTAGTGATTGGAAACCAGGTGTGTGTAATGAAGACAAAACTAACGGAAAAATGAAATGTGGATCGGCGGTGGCTAGAAGACCGGTGACGTCGACCGCCGAACGCCGCCCGAACAAGGAGAGGGACCGACTTCGGCGGAAGTCGTGACAGGTAGTTTTGTGCCAACAAAAATAAGGGGTTCAATGTGTGTAAAAAAAAAATATATTATATATATATATATATATATATATATATATATATATATATATATATATATATATACAGTACCAATCAAAAGTTTGGACACACTACTCATTCAAGTTTTTCTACATTGTAGAATAATAATGAAGACATCAAAAACATCCTTAAGAGGTTTTAAGCTACAGTCTGGGATTTGGGAATCCGTTCAATGGTAATCTCAATTCTTGATATATATCCATTGATTCTTTTGAAGAATATAACTAATAAATTCACTGCTCGACTTACAGATAATTGTATGTGTGGGGTACAGAGATGAGTTAGTCATGTTAAAATCATGTTTAGCACTATTATTGCACACAGAGAGAGTCATGCAATTTATGTGACTAGTTAAGCAAATGTTTACTCCTGAACTTAGTTAGGCTTAAACCGTACCACAACTGCCAGTCTTTATCATAACCCAAAATATAAGGTTTTATTACTCCATTGTTTACAAACAACACTGTAAACAAAATGTTTAGCTTCAAAATATTGTTAAATCTATCATGTTGAAGTTGGTCCTTGCATCTAGAGCACTGTCTATGAATCTGAGAGGGTTTGAATTTCCCTAGCCCCATCCCTCAGCTGTTTACCAAAAACAAGTGGCGGGGACACCATTTAGTTGTTTTTCAAGTCACATACTGTCGCTTTAATGCTCACTGGTCCAATATGTCTTCTGTTACACTTGTATAGCCTCTCCCATGACCAACCTGTCAACCTGTCAACACACTGAACTGGTTTTCTGACACATTTTTTCCAAACATAGAAGTCTAGTCTTGGACAAAAAATCTGATGCTCAATGCAAATTCTGCAAGGTTCTTTTGGATACATTTTGATCTAACATCAATTAATAATAGAGGGGTTCATAGTATGTCAAATATATGCCTATACATAGCAAGGAAACTAGGTCAAACTTGCCTAAAGGAATAACCACTACGTGCAGCAAATAACAAATTTTGTGTAACAGTGGAATTAGTGAAGTGCCCTGAAGGGAGTTACATTATATTTTGATGTACAGTATACCAGTCAGATAAGATCACGTACCAGGTGTTTCTTTCTGCATTGTGAGCCTGCATTCTCATTACATTATAGTAGCAGTATATATCAAAATTTATCTTACATGTCAAGGGTTAACTTGTTCTAAATTGTAATCTTCTAGAAAACTACAGTGCCTTTGGAAAGTATTCAGACTTCTTTACTTTTTCCACATTTTGTTAGGTTCAGCCGTTTTTCCTCATCAATCTATACACAAAACCCCATAATGACAAAACAAAAACAGTTATTTTTTTTGTTTTGCTAATTTTTGAAATATCTGAAATATCACATAAGTATTCAGACCCTTTACTCAGTGATTTGTTGAAGCGCCTTTGGCAGCAATTACAGCCTTGAGTCTCTCCCATTCCCTGCCGCTGAAAAACATCCCCACAGCATGGTGCCAGGTTTCCTCCAGACGTGACACTTGACGTTCAGGACAAATAATTCAACTTGGTTTCATCAGACCAGAGAATCTTGTTTCTCATGGACTGAGAGTCTTTAGGTGCCTTTTGGCAAACTCCAAGCGGGCTGTCATGTGCCTTTTACTGAGGAGTGGCTTCCGTCTGGCCACTCTACCGTAAAGGCCTGATTGGTGGAGTGCTGCAGAGATGGTTGTCCTTCTGGAAGGTTCTGCCATCTCCACAGAGGAATTCTAGAGCTCGTCAGAGTGACCATCGGGTTCTTGGTCACCTCCCTGACCAAGGCCCTTCTCCCCCGATTGCTCAGTTTTGCCAGGCATCCAGCTCTAGGAAGAGTCTTGGTGGTTCCAAACAGTTTTTTATTTTTAATACATTTGCAAAAATGTCTAAAAACCTGTTTTTGTTTTGTCATTATGTGTGTAGATTTCTAAAAGTCAATGGGTCTGAATATTTTCCGAAAGCACAGTATGTTCCCAACTACGTCAAACCAAATCTAACTTACATTTTGCATATCGCACAAGCTAAGTAAGCATTTTCATATAGCACAAGCTAAGGATAATTACACTTCACCCTTTTGCAAAAAGATCAATGTACACAGTGTTCTCCAGTCAGAAAAATATGTGTGCTTGACATTGAAATGTGCTGACATATGGCATTTAAAATAAGATTGACATCAAATTTACAGAAAGGCCATGTCATGTAACAGCAGGCTCTGAAATTGCTAACAATATCTAATTGCTTTGATATCATATTTTAAATTCTTACCCTGCCTCAACACACACAGGTGCATTCTCGTGGATGCACACATGCAGTCCCTTCAGAAAGTATTCACATCCCTTTACTTTTTCCACATTTTGTTGTGTTACAGTCTGAATTTAAAATGGATTCATGTTAAAGTGGAATTATGATTTTCAAAATCTTCAGGCAATAAGTATTCAACCCCTTTGTAATGGCAAGCCTAAATAAGTTCAGGAGTAAACATTAGCTTAACTAGTCACATAAGTTGCATGACTCACTCTGTGTGCAATAATAGTGTTAAACATGATTTTAACATGACTAACTCATCTCTGTACCCCACACATACAATTATCTGTAAGTCGAGCAGTGAATTTCAAGCACAGATTCAACCACAAATACCAGTGAGGTTTTCCAATGCCTCGCAAAGAAGGACACCTATTGGTAGATGGGTAAAAAAGCAGTCATTGAATATCCCTTTGAGCATGGTGAAGTTGCCACTAAGAGATTTTGCCATGAGGCAGGTCATAACTTTAAAACAGTTCAATGGCTGTGATAGGAGAAAATTGAGGATGGATCAACAACATTGTAGTTAGTCCACAATACTAAGCTAAATGACAGCGAAAATAATGAAGCCTTCTTATAATATTAAAATATTACAAAATATGCATCCTGTTTGCAATAAGGCACTAAAGTATAACTGCAAAAAATGTACATTAGGTCTTGAATTCAAAGCATTATGTTTGGGTGCAAATCCAAAACAACACATCACAGAGTACAACTCTTCATATTTTCAAGCATGGTGGTGGCTGCATCATGTTATGGTTATGCTTGTCATCGGCAAGGACTAGGGAGGTTTTTAGGATAAAAATAAACCGAATAGCGCTAAGACCAGGCTAAATCCTATAGGAAAACCTGGTTCAGTCTGCTTTCCAACAGACACTAGGTTGACAAATGAACCTTTCTGCAGGACAATAACCTTAAACAGAAGGCCAAATATAGTCTGGAGTTGCTTAAGAAGATGATATTGATTGTTCCTGAGTGACCTAGTTACAGTTTTGCTTTAAATCGGGTTGAAAATCTACGGCAAGACTTGACAATAACTGTCTAGCAATGATCAACAATCAACTTGACAGAGCTTGAGGAATTTTAAGATTAATAATGTGCAAGTATTTTACAATCCAGGTGTACAAAGCTCTTAGAGACTTACCCAGAAATACTCACAGCTGTAACTGCTGCCAAAGGTGATTCTAGCATGTATTGTCTCAAGGAGTTTAATTAATATCTAATTAAGATATATTTGTGTTTTAGTTTTCATAATTTTATTTTCTTCCACTTTGACATTACAGAGTATTTTGTGTAGATCCCTGACAAAACGACTGTGGTGTAAGGTACTTAATGTAAGTAAAAAATACTTGAAAGTGCTACTTACGTTTTTTTTTTGGTATCTGTACTTTACTTTACTATTTATATTTTTGACAACTTCTACTTTTACTTCACTACATTCCTAAAGAAAATCATGTACTTTTTACTCCATACATTTTCCCTGACACCCAAAAGTACTCGTTACATTTTGAATGGTTAGCAGGACAGGAAAATGGTCCAATTCACACACTTATCAAGAGAACAACCCTAGTCATCCTTACTGCGTCTGCTCTGGCGGACTCAATGATGTCTGAGTGTTGGAGTGTGGCCCTGACTATCTGTAAATCATTTTAAAAAACAAGAAAATGTTGCCGTCTGGTTTGCTTAATATAAGCAATTTGAAACGATTTATACTTTTACTTTTGATACTTAAGTATATTTTAGCAATTACATTTACTTTTGATACTTAAGTGTATATAAAACCAAACACTTTTAGACTTTTACTCTAATAGTATTTTACTGGGTGACTTTTACTTGAGTCATTTTCTATTAAGGTGTCTTTACTTTTACTCAAGTATGATAATTGGGTACTTTTTCCACCACTGCAAAACGATTGTAAAACAACAAAATGTGGAAAAAGTCAAGGGATGTGAATACTTTCTGAAGGCACTGTACATGCACACACACACTGTTCTCCCACTCTAACTGCACCTCATGAGGAAACAAACAGGTTTTAGGATTTTTAAAAGTATATTTAACCAGACTGACTTGTAAGTTCCAGCAATGACTTTTAAGTTTCATATTTGGCATACCGTAAATCCCCAAACTGAAGCAATGTACGCTTTTAAGAAAATGCCCATATAAGTTGGGAACTTTGTTCACTTTCACGTTTTAGTTCATGTAAATTAACTAATTATTATTACATTTCAGTGTGAAATAGCTGTCAGCCAAGATTACATAATGGTTGTGAATTTGTAGAAGTTCATGAATATGATTCAAGAGGTGATTTAAGACATACAGTATGTCAAACTGAGCACCAGATCATTATTATTGACTACATAATTGTGTTTATAAGTCCAGGGCATGTTTTTCACAGATGTCTTGGTTTCATCTTGTCTGTAGCGAAGATGAAATATTCATATTGCAATAATTGGAACAGCTTGTACAAACATTCCACATTGCCAAACCACATTTAAAGTTTATGAACTCGTGAAAATGTGCAAAGTAAGCATTAATATACGAATGCCTTGATGCTAGTGTCAAAATGCCTATGGCAACTTTTTTGAATGTAGTGTTCCCCTGTTTCCTCAGATCTGTCTCATCCATCCCTATGTGTAAGACTCTATATAAAAGGAACAGGGGTACCTCCCTCCTATACTCCCTCCTCTTTACAGACAGGAAGACAGCTGCAGCCTCCATCATCATGACCTCCTTCTCCAGCAGCAGCTTCATGTCCTCTGGTGGATCCATGAGGGGAGCATCTATCGGCTCCTCTCTCCTCTCCATGTCTGGATTTGGCAGCATAGGAGGTGGCAGCCGCATCAGTGGCATGAGGGCTGGCAGTGTGTACGGAGGTGCAGGTGTCTCTGGGGTGCCTCCAGGTCCTTCTCTGCTGGTGGTGGTGGTGGTGGAGGTGAAGGAGGAGGCTTGGTGGAGGAGGCATGGCCATGTCTGAAGCAGCAGACAACAGTGTCAGCGGGAAGTTTGCCATGCAGAACCAGAATAACCATTTAGCCACCTACCTGGGCAAGGTGGCCACCCTGGAGAAAGCCAACATTGATTTGGAGATGAAGATCCGCCTGTTTCTGGAGAGTAAGTCTCCCACTGACTTCTCTGCTTTCTATACTATCATTGTTGACCTCCAAGCAAAGGTACATCAGGTTAACCTTGTTTTGTGTGTGATATAGCAGTAATGTGTTCAACGTACACTGTGTTGTTGGATTGGAGTTATGTGCACTGAGTTGTTGCTGATTTAACTTTTGGGTCTGTCATGGCAGAGATGGACCATGTTACAAAGATTTGACTAGACAGCTGAAAATGCCTTCAGGCCCATCAAACCCAGAGTTGATGATGATGAGGAATATTTCAATAGAGCAGATAATCTGTTGAAAGGATTCATATTACATCTGATTGATTTATCTTGAATATGGGTGTTGGTAATTAAAGTTGTTGTTCAGACTGAGGCGTAGGTCATGCCAAGCAACACCATTTAAGAATGTTCACAAAATACCACCATGCCCCCTTGGGCCTTATTGCTTGTATAGTCATGACGATGACCTTTTAATTTCCTGGCTGCCATCCATCTAAAAGGAACTTTTCTTCTGAGAATCGACAATGCAGGACTGGCCCATGATGACTTCAGGGAGAAGTAGGCTTTCAAACCATATGTCACCCATGTGATCACATGTCATCAGGACATTCATGTAAACGCATGCAGGTATTAATAACATATAAACTATAGACAAATCTCAATAAACCTCCTATTATGAAGACATTGAACACTTTTAATAAAATCATATGCATATGATGATGTGCATGATGTTATGATTTGGAAGGTATATTATGTCTATGGTTATTGATAATAATAACCTATAACGTCTTTGGCTTCTGAAAAGATGAAGATGACCCTGAAAAATATTATATGCAGTAGGTCTCATACGATTTTGTTGAGTTTTATCTTACATGTTAAAATCTACTGAAGCGCTATCTACATGCTAATAAAGCTCAATTCGATTTGATGAGTTGTATGCAGTAAGGTGGAGTAGCACTCCATCTGCTGGCTCAGGCTCTATAGTAGGAGAGTTCAGACACTAGGTCTCCAGTCCCAGTCTCAAGTACAAGATCTTTTCATATACAGTGCATTCGGAAGGTATTTTGTTACGTCACAGCCTTGTTCTAAAAGGGATTCAACATTTTTTTCCCCTCATCATTTTACATACAGTACCCCATATGTCATGCCCTGATCTGTCCACCTGTCCTTGTGCTTGGATCCACCCCCTCCAGGTGTCGCCCATCTTCCCCATTATCCCGTGTACTTATACCCATGTTCTCTGTTTGTCTGTTGCTAGTTCGTCTTGTTTGTCAAGTCAACCAGCGTTTTGTTTCTCAGCTCCTGCTTTCCCCAGTCTCTCTTTTCTCGCCCTCCTGGTTTTGACCATTGCCTGTCCTGATTCTGAGCCCGCCTGCCTGACCACTCTGCCTCCCCCTGGCCCTGCCTGCTGTCTGGTGCCTTTGCCCCTACTCTGGATTACCGACCACTGCCTGCCTTGACCTGTCGTTTGCCTGCCCCTGTTGTTGTAATAAATAGGGCTCTGTGCAGGTCAGTCAAGTTCTTCTACACCGATCTCGACCAACCATTTCTGTATGGACGTTCACTTTGAGCACAGGAGCATTTTCATGCTTAAACAGGAAAGGACATTCTCCAAACTGTTGCCACAAAGATGGAAGTCCAGAATCCTCTAGAATGTCATTGTATGCAGTGCCATCTGCAAACTTGATGATTGAGTTGAAGGCGTGCATGGCCACGCAGTCATGGGTGAACAGGCAGTACAGGCCTGAGAACGCACCCTTGTGGGGCCCCAGTGTTGAGGATCAGCGGGGTGGAGATGTTGTTTCCTACCCTCACCACCTGGGGGTGGCCCGTCAGAAAGTCCAAGACCCAGTTGCACAGGGCGGGGTCGAGACCCAGGGTCTTGAGCTTAATGACGAGTTTGGAGGGTACTACAGTGTTAAATGCTGAGCTGTAATCGATGAACAGCATTCTTACATAGGTATTCCTCTTGTCCAGATGGGTTAGGGCAGTGTGCAGTGTGATTGCGATTGCGTCGTCTATGGACCTATTGGGGCGGTAAGCAAATTGGAGTGGATCTAGGGTGTCAGGTAAGGTGGAGGTAATATGATCCTTGACTAGTCTCTCAAAGCACTTCATGATGACGGAAGTGAGTGCTACGGGGCGATAGTCATTTAGCTCAGTTACCTTAGCTTTCTTGGGAACAGGAACAATGGTGGCCCTCTTGAAGCATGTGGGAACAGCAGACTGGGATAGGGAATGATTGAATATGTCCGTAAACACACCAGCCAGCTGGTCTGCGCATGCTCTGAGGACGCAGGCAGGGATGCCGTCTGGGCCGGCAGCCTTGCGAGGGTTAACACGTTTAAATGTCTTACCCACTTTGGCCACGGTGAATGAGAGCCTGTAGGTTTTGGTAGCGGGCCGTGTCAGTGGCACTGTATTGTCCTCAAAGCAAGCAAAGGATTTGTTTAATTTGACTGGGAGCAAGACATCGGTGTCCGCGATGGTGCTGGTTTTCTTTTTGTAATTCGTGATTGACTGTAGACCCTGCCACATACATCTCGTGTCTGAGCCATTGAATTGCGACTCTACTTTGTCTCTACACTGACGCTTAGCTTGTTTGATTGCCTTGCAGAGGGAATAGCTACACCTTTTTGTATTTGGTCATGTTTCCAGTCGCCTTGCCATGATTAAAAGCAGTGGTTCGCGCTTTCAGTTTTGCGCGAATGCTGCCATCAATCCACGGTTTCTGGTTGGGGAAGGTTTTAATAGTCACCGTGGATACAACATCCACGATGCACTTGCTAATAAACTTGCTCACTACTTCAGTGTATACATCAATGTTGTTGTCTGAGCTCGAACCATGAAAAACAGCACCAGATCATTATTCCTCCTCCACCAAACTTTACGGTTGGCATTATGCATTGGGGCAGGTAGTGTTCTCCTGGCATCCGCCAAATCCAGATTTGTCCGTCGGACTTCCAGACGGTGAAGCGTGATTCATCATTCCAGAGAACGTGTTTCCACTGCTATAGAGTCCAATGGCAGTGAGTTTTACACCACTCCAGCCAATGCTTGGCATTGTGCATGGTGATCTTAGGCTTGTGTGTGCCTGCTCGGCCATGGAAACCCATTTCATTATGCTCCCGACTAACAGTTATTGTGCTGTTGCTTCCAGAGACAGTTTGGAACTCGGTAGTGAGTGTTGCAACCGAAGACAGACGTTTTTTACTTGCGGTGCGCTTCAGCACTCGGCGGTCCCATTCTGTGAGCTTGTGTGGCCTACCACTTCGCAGCTGAGCCGTTGTTGCTCCTAGACATTTACACTTCACAACAGCACTTACAGTTGACCGGGGCAGCTCTAGCAGGGAAGACATTTGAATGACTGACTTGTTGGAAAGGTGGTATCCTATGACAGTGCCACGTTGAAAGTCACTGAGCTCTTCAGTAAGGCCATTCTACTGCCACTGTTTGTCTATGGAGATTGCATGGCGGTGTGCTAAATTTTATACACCTGTCAGTAACTGGTGTGACTGAAATAGCCGAAGTGTCCACATACTTTTGGAGGGAGGGAGGGAGAGGGAGAGGGGGAGTGAGAGAGAGAGAGACTTTTCCCCTCAGAATAGCCTCAATTCATCGGGACATGGACTCTACAAAGTGTCGAAAGCGTTCCACAGGGATGCTGGCCCATGTGTACTCCAATGCTTCCCACCGTTGTGTCAAGTTGAAAAACCCAGCGGCATTGCAGTTCTTGACACACTCAAACCGGTGCGCCTGGCACCTACTACCTTACCCCGTTCAAAGGCAATTAAATAGTGTGTATTGCCCATTCACATTCCAAACGGCTCTTAATTGTCTTTAGACTTCTTTAAAAACCCTTCGTTAATGTGTCTCCTCCCTTTCCTCCACACTGATTGAAGTGGATTTAACAATTGACATCAATAAGGAATCATAGCTTTCACCTGGATTCACCTGGTCATTCTGTGTCATGGAAAGAGCAGGTGTTCATAATGATTTGTACACTTAGTGTATACTGTATACCAAATAGAACAATCTAACTTCGTCTAACTAAAGGAAATAGACTGATTTCAAAATGTGTTTTTATGCTTTGTAAAAGGTTAAAAGACCTCATACACTACAACAATATGTTTGGACATATTCATGTGGGCAGTAATATTAGTTATGAGGCAATCATGTGTTGTTGCAGAATATGTTTCGAGAATATATACTGCCTATTGAATTCAGTGATGCCTAACTCCTCTCCATAGATATGAGATTGAGCTAAGGAAGGTTCTGGACAAGTTACATTTCTCCAAGGACTAGACTGTGTCGATTGAGGGGCTGATGGAACAGCTGGCTTCCTTGAAGAAAAAACATGAGGAGGTGAGTTATGGGGACCTGAGCTATTAGAAGACATCATGAGGGCATAGATTTACTGTAACAGCTACCTCTGTCAGTCCACATGAATCGTATGGCAACTGAACGGGGGAAGTGTGAAATTCCTTTTCATGGATATATAATAATGACAAACATAAACTCAGCAAAAAAAGAAACGTCACTTTTTCAGGACCCTGTCTTTCAAAAGATAATTCGTAAAAATCCAAATCACAGATCTTCATCGTAAAGGGTTTAAACACTGTTTCCCATGCTTGTTCAATGAACCATAAACAATTAATGAACATGCACCTGTGGAACGGTCGTTAAGACACTAACAGCTTACAGACGGTAGCCAATTAAGGTCAAAGTTATGAAAACTTAGGGCACTAAAGAGGCCTTTCTACTGACTCTGAAAAACACAAAAAAAGATGCCCAGGGTCCCTGCTCATCTGTGTGAACGTGCCTTAGGCATGCTGCAAGGAGGCATGAGGACTGGATTTTGATCCCCCCCCCACATTATTACATTTCTGTTAGTCACATGTCTGTGGAACTTGTTCAGTTCATGTCTCAGTTGTTGAATCTTGTTATGTTCATACAAATATTTACACATGTTAAGTTTGCTGAAAAAAAACTCAGTTGACAGTGAGAAGACGTTTCTTTTTTTTCTGAGTTTATGTTTGCAGTCTTGTGGAAAACTAAGTCTAACTTGATTGGGCTTTCTTTTCCCAACCCTCACTCCTCCAACAACAACTCAAACAAATGTTGAACATTTGACAAACAATTTTTTTGTTCATTTCAATCATAGTTTCCATTCACAAAACGCAGCAACACAGGTTTGTGATACATACAGTGGGGCAAAAAAGTATTTAGTCAGCCACCAATTGTGCAAGTTCTCCAACTTAAAAAGATGAGAGAGGCCTGTAATTTTCATCATAGGTACACTTCAACTATGACAGACGAAATGAGAAAAAGAAATCCAGAAAATCACATTGTAGGATTTTTTATTTATTTTTTTGCAAATTATGGTGGAAAATAAGTATTTGGTCA